>VXCM01002478.1:82500-107657 GCA_014773175.1 Lucifuga dentata
GCAGACTGCACTGCAATCAGAATGTAACACATGCGTAAGAATGTGTTATGACTCGATCTCAGTCACAGCCCGCCTGGTGTCAATGCAATCTGAACAGCTGGGACACTTTGTGAGAAAAAAATCCACCTATAAGTTGCAAACATAACCTCGCCTTGTCTTCCTGCCCCCAGTTGCTTTCGTTAATAGTTATTTTGAATCAGGTGTTGTAACTTACCCTATTATGACAGGGTAAAATGGAAAAGATAAGAGGATGAGTGAGGGAAAGAGAGATGGAGAGAATTATTATTCCTATATCAGTATTATTCCTATATCTTCAAGAGCAGACTATTCCTGGAAGAGTTGGGGAAAGCCATGGTGGCACCCCTCATTCAAAGGCACCAACACCTTCCTCGATCACCAACCTCTGCTGGATTGGTGAGAGCTATACAAGGGCAACAAGAAAGATCTATGGCCGCCACAGAAAGAGGAGACGAGAAAGAGGTGCAATCTGTGCAAAAAACGGTATTTTTTTAAAAAATGGATGAAGCTCGACCATGGAGCAAGCAGGAAAAATGAACTGCATAATGACCCGACAACTAAGATCCAATCACCTCCAGATACAGAAATTGCACTTTAATTCAAGGTGTAAAAGTGGCCTTTTTTATGTAGATGAGTCCAAGCAAATTCCTGTGACTCCAATACTAAAAATGTGAAATAAAAACAAACTGTGTGCTCACATTGTACAACAAGCATAAACACTCTTTCAGTCCCCAGAGAAACAGAATTTGCTATGCTTGTAAGCAGGTCAGTAGCAGCTGTGTATGTGATAGTAAGGCTGAGTAGCTTTCGTAGTAGCATCTGCACAGTCTGTGTAGAGAAGATTTTCATTCAAGTTCATTTAGATAATGAAACTTTCATTTTTTCTACAAGCCTTGTCTCAGAGGGGAAATCTGCGGGAGTTTGTGGGTACTGAGGTCATTCCCAACATGGAGCGTGGAGCTGAAACTGTCTAAGTATCCTTCCAAACTACAAGTGCTACTATTAAATGGTTAATGTGGTATTGTCACTGAGCTGGTATTGTCTTTGAGAATAAAGTTCTGGGAAGAGATTTGGATTTTCCACTTACCAGGTGGCTAATAAACCCAAAATGCCAGGGAAAAAAAGGAACAATTGAAATCTGACTGTCTGTCAACCATCAACAACTGGCAAAAATTTCCTCATGTTTCTCAGCAGACGACCAACGCATGCCTCGGTTTCTAGTCAACCATCATATAAAACGCTGAGAATGCATGGTAACTGGCTGATCCTGCACCCCAAACTAAAAAGTGAAAAGACAGTTTCCCTCCAATCCATCAAAATCAAAACTTGAATACAAATCTCTGCCCCCAAGGTTTTTGAAATTGTGTTGTAACCCATGTAGGTGCTGTCGTACCAGCCTGTAGCCAGATGCGCTCCAGGGTGGTCCAGATGTAGGTGGGTCCTTGGCGAGGAGTGGAGCTGAGATCTGACACCTCAGACAGAGCTGCTTCCAGACGAGATGCTGCAACAGACGGAGGGTTCAGCGAACCTAAGAGATGATAAAGCACAGGAAATACAGTATATTCCATTAAATGCATTATAGGTTGTTTCTTTGTCTGGTGCTACTAACAATGGAGTATTTCTACCTAAACGTGCATTTTTACAATTTGTGGAGTAGTAGCACAAAATGAAAATAATAGTAGCTTTTTTTTAGGCCAGGACTCTATTCGATTTTAACTATGCATACACTTGTGTAAACAGTTATTATGCAAGTGGTGTTGCTTAGATATACTTTTCTTGTGTACTTTATGCCAATCTGGAGGACTAAATACGATAATCACGAGGGAGAAATGTGAGGGCAAAGACTGAAATAATCCCTGGTCAGCCTTGGAACACCTTAATAACTACTTCTGATTTTGCAAGACAGGATAGAGGAGATAAGATGTAATGCCATTAAAGGGAGCTGACCATGCTAATCAGCATCTTAGCGTAGTATTATTTCTGGAGCACATGCATAACCAATGATTCAAAAGACCACAAGATACTCATAGCAGCCATCATGCATATGTGTATGGGTAGTAAGTATAATGCTTACCTTAAGGGTCAAGACATATCTAAAGTTCTTTGTTGAGAAATTGATCCTTGGATATATTAGAGATGCTGAATGATACACTCTGGGCAATGAGACAGAGGTGGCTCACTTGCTATCAGAAAATGAATACATCCAAATATATTTTCCCCAGCTGAATGTCAAGTGGAACACAGGTGTGGTGATGAGTCAGATCACAGACATTCAAACAGAACAACCTCAGACGTGGGCTGCAGACAGGCACACATAGTTTTAGAATAGGTCAAATGTTGGCAAATTTGGACTGGCCCACACACTCACCCTTTGTGCTATTATTTACCTAACATCACAGAGAAAAATGGATGTGTTTAATCTAAAATTAATCAATTCAGCTTGCTGCAATTCAAATATCTAACATTCTCTCTCTACCAAGATTTAAATCAGTAAGAGTGCAGACCAGAGGAGGTGTCCTGGAAGTCAGGCAAGGTGAGGTGGATGGATGGTTTCCTGGCTCCAGGGATGATTTCTGGCCTCTCAACCTGTACTGGTAAACTGCTGCTATCATCTGTCTCACTGCAGCACACATACAGACATCCATGAATATGTGCACAAGTACAGCACAAGCATACATTAAAAAAAAAAAAAAAAAAANAAAAAAAAAAAAAAAAAATCATAATCATGCACAAGGCTTCACATAAAACCACAAATACTCAGCCTTAACAAAAACTTCTCCTTCTGCTCCATCACATGGTCTAGTGTAAAGCTCATGCTTGAGCACTGAAGCACACATGTAGCAATCCCTTATTCTATAGTATATGATGAGAAAACTACCACAAAAGCGTATCTATGTGCATCTGCAGACTCACCTGGAGCGGCTAACGTCATAGCGATTTTGCCAGCACTGCAGCATTTCTTCGCAGGTCTGCAGGGCTACAGCCGGACCAAAAAGGGTCTCCTCAAGCTTCACCTTAGTAAACAGCAAACTGGACCAGACAACATATGCAAAATTATTCTACTTTATATAAATTAAGTTGCTTTGGAGTTTTTATCTTATCACATCCTATACTCATAACATACTAAAAGAATTATAAAGTTAAATGTTGCTTTTCAACTCTAGCTACATTGTAATCCCAAATGTTGTTTTAACTCAAAGAAATTAGTTAATTATACCCAAATTTAGTTAGTTTTGTCCCAACGTGACCTAATTATTTGGAGTTAGTTGTACTTTTTGGATACTTTTTTAAATTCAGAATTTAGAGTTTTTGAGTTGAATCAACTTAAGTAAGTTTAGTTTTGCGCAATGAGCAAAGCACAAACGTATTGCTTAAAATAGAATCTTGGTGACTGAGTCAATCAAGGCATGGTGGCTCAGTGGCTAACTCTGTTGCCTCATAGCAAGAAAGTCTCAGGTTCAAGGCCGACCGGATCCTTTCTGTGTGGAGTTTGCATGGTCTCCTGTGAACTGTAACCCCAGATGTTGTTTTAACTCGAAGAAAGAAATTAGTTAATTGTACCTAAACCATGAGGCTTTTCTACTGAGAATCCTAGGTTCATTGAACATATACTTTTTTTGTTTGTTCAACAATGCATAACTTAACTTTTTTAGGGCAACAAGTTACCCTGCTCATTTTTTTTTTTTTTTTTTNTTTTTTTTTTTTTTTTTTAAGTTGAATGAACTTATCTGGAGTTACAAATGTATCAGGAAGATTAAAATGTAAATTGACTAAATGAGCTTTAAGGAATGTTTAGTTGGACAAACTAAGTCAAACCTGTTTTTAGTAGTGCAGTGACACATGCAGTGAACACACAACAGCATATCCAGAGGAATCTACAACAGCTATGGGTTTGCCATGGATGCAGAATAACACTCATAAACCTGCAAGATGTACAACCAGCTGACTGCTGTTCATAATCTGTGAATGTGGTGATTAAAAAATAAATAAATAAATAAATAAATATATACATGTATGAGTGTTTGAGCATCTGCAGTAGCTGTGTAAGTGTTTCAGGCCCTTCAACTCTGAATGATACATGTTGAATGAGGCATAATAGGATCAATAGGAAACAGAGAGGGTGTAAAGACAGTCATCAACAACAGGCTCTAAGTGTGTGTGTGTGTTGCAGTGTGTTGAGAGGTTGATGAGGAAAGGCCACAGAGTGTTTCCGTTCAGCCCTTTTAGTTGAAAACAACTGGTTAAGTGATGTAGGGTCTCTGATGTGAGTGTGTGTGTGTGTGTGTGTGTGTGTGTGTGTGTGTGTGTGTGTGTGTGTGTGCGTGCGTGTGTGTGGGGTAATTGCCAGAAGGAGCTCTCAGAGGATGTAGGCTGTCATGGGCATCACTCATCCATGAGAGTTAGGAGAGGGAGGGAGGGAGAGAGAGAGAGNGAGAGAGAGAGAGAGAGAGAGAGAGAGAGAGAGAGAAACTATAGTGTTCTCAATTTCTGATGCCTGCCTTCCTAGCTGTCCATGGCCTCTCGTTGTTGAAGGCTCCTCCAATTATTCTGTCCTCTCCTGTCACGGGGGGAGGTGGGGAGTAGGGGGTGAGGCTGCAGAGAAGTTTGAAGGAAAGGAGGGAATGAAAGAGGGAAAGAGGATAAGATGCATGAAGAGATGGATGGAGAGCGAGGATCAATGGCAGAGCGAGACAGGCTTGTGTCAGGGGAGAAAACTCACGGTGAAATGCTCCTCGTTACCCACTCATGGGTTGTTGGACGTTCAGGGTGTGGGTGTGCGTGCGTGTGTGAGGGGAAAGCTGGAAAAGAATAGAAAGTGTGTGTGTGTGTGTGTGTGTGGGTGGCAAGGGGGAATGGATTTTCTGATGTGCAGAAGACAACTGCTGCTGAGGGACGCCGTGTTTAGGATCCGCCTGCCAGGAGCGGGCTATGGGAGTGTGTGTGCATGTGTTTGTGATTGTGTGTGTCTCTAGGCTCCACATTAGCAGTGTAGCACAGCGTTTAGAAGCACTGTGATGGTGTAAAGGCAAATGTGTTGAATGTGTCAGTGTGTGTAGAGCATCGTGTTGTAGGAAGGACGGCAGTAAGTAGTCTACTCAGTGTAAACGCTCTGAGTGCCAGCGTAAAAAATCCATATAAAAATAGCCAGTAATGTTCTCTTGAAAAAGTGGTGTGTCTACAGTATTACTCATTCCACACTCCCACAGATCAGTGTGTATTCTCTACAGGCACATGGGTGCATGCAGACACACAACTGCACACACGCACACACACGCGTGCGCACGTTCACTTAAGTATACATGTGTAGAGATTAATGAGCCTGTGCATGAGCCTGTGCACACATGCTTCATTGTGTAGAAACGCGTAAGCCAAGCATACATGTGAATGTGTGAATGCTCTCTCTCTCTCTCTCACACACACACACACACACACACACACACACACACTCATCCTGCAACATCCCATTAGATGAATGCAGAATCAAAGGCTGGGATTAATCATTCTCTTTAGTACAAACTGAGAAGCTATGCTCACACTCGCTCTCTCTCCCTCCCTTCATGTCTCTCTCTCTCTCTCTCTCTTTCTCTCTCTCTCTCTCTCTCACACACACGCACACACACACAACCCTCCCCCCCTCTTCCTCTCTTGCCTCATCTCTCTCACTGTTGCAGAATCCCATTTCACATTGAATGCATGCCTGTTTACTGGGTGATTAAAATTTCAAAGAAAAGGCAGAAACGGAGACGGAGAGATAAAGAGAGAAAGAGAGAGTGAGGAAGAAACAGAGCGAGAGAGAGAGAGAGAGAGAGAGAGACCAGGTAGGATAGGAGGAGAAAAAGGAGGAAGCAGAAATTCGGTATGCTACAGTGAGCTGACAGTTTGCTGTGGTGCAGAAAGGCAGCAGCTAACAAGGATCACACACCTGCATGCACACACATACACACACTGTCGCACAGCACAAACATACATGATGATTATGATCTGGTACACATCTACACATGTATCCCACACCCCCACAGCACACACAAGACACACAACTACAGCAGAATGCCCAGCACCAGCGCACTCTATAAGCTTTGATCTCACACATCCAAACTCAATGATATTCAATGAGCATGTTACAGTTGCACACACACACACACACACACACACACACACACACACACCACACACACACTCTCTCTCTCTCTCTTCCTTGATCTTGCCTTCTCTGAATCCTTCTATCTCTCTCTGATTCTGGATTGGCTCAGTTCATATATGCTTAATTGACGTGACATGCTGTCTCAGCAATGCTATCAAATGCAATAATGCTAACACATCATTAGCATTATCATAGATCAATAGAAATCAAAGGTGATAATAAAGTAAATCGACACTAAGTAATAATTCAATTTATTCAGTTATACCATTTAATAATCTGTAATGTATCTGTCTCTCTCTCTCTCTCTCTCTCTCTCTCTCTCTCTCTCTCTCTCTCTCTCNCTCTCTCTCTCTCTCCACCTCAATGTCTCTCAAACGATCCACAACAACAGTTTGGGAACAACAACTGATGCTGCTTGCTCAACCCATATGACCTCATAGTTACTGGGGCGATGGGGATTCCTGACACAGAGAGGGACGTGATTGGCTGAGCCCAGAAAACAGCTCTTAAATGGGTCAAAGCAGTCAAGTGTCACTATGGAGGAGATGTGTGTGTGTGTGTGTGTGTTTGAAGTGTGTGTGATTGTACGTCTAGATGGAGAGAGAACAGAATGCTTACAGTGCTTACAGTTGTACAGTGTCAAAGCTCATATAAATGTAAAAATCCTCTTTTCTCAATTCCTTCTTACTCAGCCCCTCCCCCTCCCCCTTACTTCATTCCTTCTCTTCCTTGTTTGTTCAGTTTTCTTGTTTTTCTGCATTTTTTTCCTCTTCCTCTCCCTCATGATGTATGGATGTACCCCATCTGTCTGTGCTGGGACCATGGAGGCCAACACTGACTCCAAATGGTTGCATTATAAAATGCTATTCTAAGATCCATGAAATGGAGAGAAATCACAGATGATGCAACATGCTTCCATATTAGGCTGAGACTGAAACATCAGACTGACATAGATCTTTTATTAAAAAGTCAGACACTGGACCGTGCCAGTATTTTCCATTGGGAAATAGAATTTATAGAATTTCTGGAATTTTGTTCTCTGGGAATGATGTCTATGTAGATAACAAACCTGCCCTTGACTTACGAAAATCCTACCTGGCCCTGAATGTTTAGAGCGAAAAATGTGTGGTTTGTTTTAAAGCACTTGGAGTGGTTGATGGGTGGAATTAGTGTGTTAGCACGAGTCAATACTGTCTGGAAGGAAATACTCTGGTGTGTATGAGAGGGTGCAATGAAAGGGGTATAGGCAATGCAATGCAGCTCTTTACTCTGGCCCATCCAGATACATTGTCAAGCATGTATGTGTGTTTGTGTGTGTGTGTGTGTGTGTGTGTGTGTGTGTGTGTGTGTGTGTGTGTGTGTGTGTGTAATTGTACTTGAAGTTATCAGGGTGTTGGCTGAGGGCCAGGACCAGGGTATCCAGGGCATGGCGGTAGTGTTTCTGGGCGCTGAGCAGCAGGGTCAGCAGGTGGAGCGAGTGCAAGTCATCCCCATGGAGAGACAAAGCCACCTGCAGGGGCTCCATGGCTGCCGATACCTGCCATGAACACGTTTTCAAGTGCATTTTTATATAAATGAATGTTAAGTTTGCAATTATTTTGCAATTATTGATTTTTTATTGGCTGTCTTATACCTGGCGTACAAGGGCCAGCTGAAGAGCCAGGTACATAGCAGTCTGTGCATCCTGGGGGTCTAACGAATGAGCCCTGTAGAGGAGATGACACATTAGAGGTTCCAATCTAGAAGAGGAAACTTTTCAGATGGTTAAATTATCATAGGTCATATATATGTCATAAACTTGAAAAACCAAACAAACAAACAAAAAAAAAAAAAAAAANAAAAAAAAAAAAAAACAATCACACAACAAACTAAAAAAACACATTGATAGTAGAATCATCTGGTCTTACTTGCTAAGAGCTTGTAGTGCTTTTTTGTTGAACTTGTTCCGATCATCTTTCAGAGTGGCTGAAGAGAGAGAGAAGAATCAAAACTTAGACTTAAAGTGTTACCTGTGCTATATTTGTAACAGTAAACTGCACATGTTGTATGAAATGGAGTTTTCGTGAGTGTATGTGTGTGTGTGTGTTACCCTCAGAAGCCTGTAGACTGCAGCAGAGTCCTAAAGCAAGGTAGGCCCTGGCCAAAAATTCTCCTGCTTCTTCCTCCATAGACACCACACTCTGGGACAAAGCCTCAGCCTCCTCTAACTGGAAACACACACAAATAGGTGCAGAATTATTCTTTTTGAGTATTATAAGGCAATTTAAGCCAGAGCTGCAATACCCTCCCACTGAGGTGCAGCAGGAAACAGAGTGCTGATGGCTGAGGCTAGTGTGAGGTGAGTCTGAGGACAGTCCAAGTAAATTCAGTTGAAGGACGGTGCAGAGTTCTGCTGAAGGACACGCTCGCAAAAACCCATGCACATGCTCGCCCACACACACATAGCTGCAGACTGCAGGCCGTGTGTGGCTGACTAGAGCTGAGATGCCCTAAAATGAGGTAAAAGTGTGTCACTCTGTGTGAGGTACTGGTGCTGGTGGGTGAGCAGGTGGGTAGGTGGGCTTAGCTTGACAGCATGCCAGTGCAACAGCACGGCAGCTGCTTTAACACCCCCCCANCCACCCCACCCCACCCCACGCCCCCATCCTTCTCCTCTGTTCTCTCTGAGTCCAGTCCGTACAAGTTCAAATCCTGTGCACAATAGCCAGTTATTTAAATACACAGTCCATCCGTGCACATCTAAACAGGATTAGTTTTCTGCCATTGGAAGGGTCTGGAAGGAGATGTGGAGAACAGACCCACATCTGCAAAACTGCTCCTCAGGAATCTAGAAAAGACTTCAAACTGCTTATAGATCAGCCATCATGCAGTTTGAAGTGATTTGTGTCTTGAGAGAGGTTCCCTGGATCCGTCTGATCTACACAGCACCATGCAAACCTGTATGTACCAACATGAAGGAGAAAAGCTCCAAAGCTCATGATGGACTGACCCAACTGGACCAGTCATGATGATGGTAGATAATGGTGGCCCATTTATGTAATGTCCCACTGCACTATGGCCATAGTGTCTCATTGTGATTAAGGCAGTAAGCTCCTTAGGATCTCCAGCCAGCCATGATCTCCAGCCACTGACAGATGTGCTTGCTCCCTCCATTTGTCCCCGTTAGCTTCTCTTTTCTAATCTCTGACCCCTTTCTCTCTTTCTCTGTATCTAACTCTTTCTCTCTCATCCTCACTCATTCTTCCTGTACCCCTCCCCTTTCTCTCCCTCCAGCCGAAACGCCACTGTTGATGCGTCTTTCACCCTCTTCCCTGGATACCCAGATCATGAACAGCAGGACTATCCAAGCTGAGCCGAGCTGGCTGGGCTTCACAGTGGTGTGTGTCTGCCTGAGTGATCTTGCTTGCCTGTCACTGATTAGCAAGGCAGTAATGATTCACCGCAAACACGCAATCTTTCTATTAAAAAAAACAAAAAAACAAAAAACCCTTCCCGTTCAACTTAGCGTTAGCTGAAGGGGCAGATTCAGCTAAATGCACGGATTACCAAAATGACCCCACAAGGGGCGCTAAAAGCATTGTCTGTATTACAGATTTACAAATCTCATTAGCTCAAGATGGAATATGGATCCTTTTGTCTGTATCTATAATCCTGTGAGACATAAAGTCTGCTGTTTGATGACTTTTTGATGAGTCCGTATTCTGTTGATATTTACTCATAGGACTTATGTGTGTCTGTGCTGTGCCGTAACTGATCCAAGGAACGAGAACAACCGACTGTGACTGAATCTGAGTTACTGTCCTGATGTATTAGGCACAGCTCATGTGCTCAGGTAGCTTGTATGACGAGCAACTCCATTGCAGAAACTGGCTGAGCAGACAGAGAAAATAGCGCCACCTACAGACAGTCACCAAAACAAATTCCAAACATAAATAAATACAAATAAAGTAAAAATAACAAAATAAACAATACAATAACATTAATATATTAAATGAAAATAAATGAATAAAATAAACATGCTTAAAAAATTATATAAAAATCTAAAACAAGAACAATTTTAGATGATCTTAGCATCTCAGATGATCTTAGACAGCATGTCCAAATAAGGTGTCAAGTATGTGTGTGCATGTGCATGTGTGTGTGGGTGTGTGTGTGTGTACTATTCATCCAAGTGTATTATTCACCCAGTTCAGTTGATTGATGCAGATTTTGGAAGCCAACAGGGGAAGTGAAGGGTCCTCTGGTCTCATCCTGGCACATTCTTTAAATACAGACACAGCACCAACGCCCTGGAACACACACACACACACACACACACACACACACACACGCATAACTCAATGACAAATTGTGATGCAAATGCACTCAACACCTACAATTCTCATGCAATTACAAATGATATGGATAGCTGTCAAGAGTGTATCAAACACACATTAACTGTCCTTACACAGCCCTAACAGACTCATTTAGACACAGTCACTTAATATATGTAGGTCAATCATTAATGGAACCACGTGCCTATACACATGCACATGCACGTGCACACGTACACATGCGCACACACACACACACACCCAGCTGGCCCTAAATAGAAGTGGATCTGACGACATCAAGGCGGCCCCTTCTCCTTCTAGGGAGCAGCCTATTTCTAGAGCTCTCCATTGATCTGCAGTGTCACTTTATCCTGCAGCCCAGATCAATTTCTGTCACACACATGAACACACACTTAGTGGGAAAGAGAGACGTGTGGAGAGAGAAAGAAAGAAAGAAAGAAAGAAAGAAAGAAAGAAAGAAAGTCAGAGAAACAGAGAGAGGGAATTTGAGCTCCTTCTGATGACTCCTGTTGCCAGTTTAAAGAAAGTCAAGCAGCTGCCTAACATTAGTGTTTTTCTCACTGTGGTATTAAGGCAAAATAATTCAATAGTATTTCCCAATAATTTAATATATTCGATAATACCTTCTATACAAGGCAGTTTGGACAACTATTACAGTATATGGGTGTCCTTATAGTGTACTGCTTTTACAACCAATAACTGCACACATTTACTTAATAACTGTTTATAAGTGTTTTGAGATACTTTACTCAAGCATTTCCAGTTTGGGAGACTTTCTAATATTTCAGAGAGAAATATTGTACTTTTAACACAACTTTATCTTATGACTACATTTATTTGGTATATTTAGAGTTAATTATTATTATTAATTATGACGTTTGCCAAGTAAAAATCTTATATCTCCAAAACTTCAGGTTTTCAGGAATTTTGAAATCCTTCTTTGCACTCTATGACATAACAATGCGATGTTATCAAAAGAGTGTGTCATCCTTTAAACTGCTTTGAAAGGAGGAAAATCCACAAAATATTACATCAAATGGGTAGAATTTTAAAAGTAAGTATTTTTACACTGACACGTTCACCTCAAATCTATGAGGATGTATTCCATCTCTGTTGATTTGTGAATACTATTCGATGGCTGTCTGGACGGTGAAGGTGTGAGTAAGGAGTGTTGGAGTGACACGTGTGACAGACATGGCAGAAGATGGATGGATGTCTCCTTTGGGTTTGGTGTGCTGCTCATATATTAGGAGAAATGAGCTCACCTTC
This sequence comes from Lucifuga dentata, assembly GCA_014773175.1. Classification (NCBI taxonomy): domain Eukaryota; kingdom Metazoa; phylum Chordata; class Actinopteri; order Ophidiiformes; family Bythitidae; genus Lucifuga; species Lucifuga dentata. The sequence continues at coordinate 94,264 of VXCM01002478.1, forward strand.
CCGGCTGCCATGAGTGACAGGCCCAGCTGGTGCCACAGGTGGAACTCATCGAACGAAAACTTCATGGCTCGCTCCAGACACTGCGGAAGAACACACAAATATGTTTATGATATGTACATTGGATAATAGGTGAGAGAGGAGGCTTCAAATAGGTAAATCCTTTCATTTCCAGTCATTGATGAATAATGAAGAATCAATTTCATGCTGACCTGAATTATCATTATATTATCACTGTATTATTTACATGCTAGTATAATGAATGGATTCGCTTTTTGCCTGGCAGTCACCACTCACCACCCACTCTGTGTTTTCTCAGTTCATAATGATGTGATTGATGTGTGTGGACGTGTCACTCAGTCATGCAGAGGTGAACCAGGAATAAGTGATTTTTGCCTCTTGGCTTCATCTAATATTCTGATTAAATAATTTGCACTTACTAGAAGGCCTGCAGACCACTTAGCATGCAGACAAAGCCGTTCCGCTGTACAGAATTCAACATATCAACCGTGTATGGAATATGATTGACAGTGTACTACACCAGTCACTGTATTACTGAAGGCATTATGCATATTTCTGCCACTTCTTCCAATAAATGAGGTTAAATCGCCTATAAAATGTAAGAATTTTTATAATTCTGTGTCTTTATAGATATGATCTCCATGGTCTAATTCTATAACAAGCTGCATAGCAGTATTTACCATTGTTATTCTGCTAAATCATCCCCCCTCCCCCCTCCCCATAATAAATCCCAATTTAACCCATCACGGCAGAGCTGGAACCCAAAATTGAATGCACACAAAACCTGCAAATATCTAATATTATTGCAAAAATATTTAAACTCTTTAAATTTGACCACTTTCCTGCAAAAAACTGCAAGTCTTCTTTTGTTCTTAAGTGATTAAAAACATTTTTGAAACCTGGGATTATAATAATAATCGTGCACTCTTGTTTATCAATCTTGTTTATTACTCTTGTTCATCAATCAAAATTTTAGACGCTCCATGGAATGAGTGATACTAAATGGAACCAATCAAGTGCTCCATATTCATCCTATCAGACTCACTGGCATTTAATTTTTATAGTAATGAACGGCCAATAAACGGCCCCATAAAGCAACTGATGTATTCTAAAACTGATAAACTGATATATTCATCTAACCCTAGCTGGAATTTCCTCTGTGTATGTGTCGTGTGGTGCTTGTTATAAGATGACTGATGTTAGTGATATTCCACTCAGACAGGTAGACAAACCTAATTTACGAACCCCCCANCCCCCCAGACTTCCCTGATCCAGGTAGACAGGTACACCCGTACTGACAAAAAGTGAGGAAGGGAGAACAAATGAAGGGCTTTTACTGAAAATGAGGGATGAAATGAAAGTGACAGAAGAGGGTAAAGTAGAAGCAAGTGAGGGTGATGCTAAAAAAGAAAAAGAGTGATAAAGAGTGAGAAAGTGAGAGAAAGAGTGGCACAGGCACACCTAATCCCCTCGCTCAAAGTGATAAGGACATTCATTAAAAAGTTTGGCAAAGGCAAAGCTCTCACTGACGCATTTCATCTCTCTCTCTCTCTCTCTCTCTCTCCTCCCCTCAGGCCCATAGCATAGTTTATATGTATGTGTATATGTTTGTGTGTATGTCTGCACACCTCAGACAGCACGGCATACTGCCCCCTCCTGGCCATGCCGATGGTGAGCAAGTCATACACAGAGGTGGCATCCTGCAGGCTGGCCTGGCGAGCTTCAGCCTGGTCAGGTAAACGACAGAGTACCGCCTCGCCACTGGCCTGCATGGACAGAGACAACGAGTGAGGAAGAGGAGGAAAAAGAGGAGAAAGTCGAAGGAAGAGAGTGGTGGAAGGATTNACAACGAGTGAGGAAGAGGAGGAAAAAGAGGAGAAAGTCGAAGGAAGAGAGTGGTGGAAGGATTGCTGCAGAATTCTCCAGTATCCACCTTGGAACGGAAGGTGTGAAAATGAGTGAGAACTGAATCACGTGTGTGTGTGTGTGTGTGTGTGTCTCACCATGGACTCTGTGATGAGCAGCAGCAACACAGCCTCCTCCACCACGTCCTGAGGACAGAAGCAACTGCCAGAACACAGGAAACAGGAAATAGTACCACAAACAGGAAGTCTCTCCTTCCCTCCCTCTTCCTCACAAACACACACACACACACACACACACACACACTCACACACACACTGCTATTTCAAGGAGCTGATTGCCTGCAGTCTTATTTCTGTCTCACCTGTGGTGCTGTAACACAACACGGACCACCCTGGGTGTATCACTACTCAGTGCTATCTCAAATGTCCTGCCCCCCCCAATGCACACACACACACACGCACATGCACACTCACACAACACACACACGAGCACACCCACGCCTGTTCATGCAGCTTATTTTCTTCCTCTTCCATCTCTGCCCTCTCATTCATTGCTTTCTCTTCATTTTTTCACTTTCTTCTTTCAGTACCTCCAACACGCACATGTACACACACACGCACACACACACACACACACACACACACACACACACACACACTTTCATCTTCTCTTTCTGAAGTACACACACACATGCAGGAGTGACCTTTGAAAGGAGGTAAGTGATGACAAAAGCCAAGAACAATTCTAAAGTACAGCTCTTCCTTAGGCAGAATTCTCCTTCTTCCTCTTCTTCTAATCTCAGACATGGATTTAGATCTTCACTTATGATAGCGTGGGCAGGATTAGTCATGTGGTGATGACTAAGAATGGTTTGCAGGGCCTGAAACACTGAGTGCAGGATCCCTGCATAGACGGAAATGCAGGAAAATACATCGAGACACAGAATGATGTGTCAGGACTGTGATGTATTGATGTCGTGTTATGTTGAGATTGGATCAGAGGACCGAGGAGACAAGTAGGAAAATGGAAAATAAATAAAATCGAACCCATCGATGGTGTAGCGTTGAGGTGGTTTAACGGTGGGGTAGATGGCGTCTTTGGAGGCGGCAGCTCCCTCTCTGTGGAGCCAGGCTGAGGGTGGGGGGCCCAGCGGGGGCCAGTAGCTGTCCTCGCTCACCGAGCTCAGCAGCACCTCAGCTAGCTTCCTCGCTGCAGACTAAGATGCAAACACAATGCATGAATGGATTATTGCAATGCCTGAGTGGATTGGGACAGTAACGAGATGAGATCAACTGTAACATAATAAATAGCCTAATAAGTAATAAAAAAATAACTAAAAAAATTCAATTTCCAGACATATAACAAGAAAATCTGCATATTTTGGCTTTTAAGAAGCTGGAGCCAGCAAATGTTTGGTATTTTTACTGAATAAATTACTAAAATTATTAATTAATGACGTAAATTATTGTTGATAAAGTTTCTGTCAGTCAACCAATCAATTTATCAGTTCAACACAGAACAGAGTGCACTGATTTACTACATAATGTGGGATTCTTAGTAGTGTGTCTGTGTGTGTGTGTGTGTGTGTGTGTGTGTGTGTGTGTGAGAGAGAGAGAGAGAGAGAGAGAGAGATATCTCACCTTCCTGAAGCTCTGAGAACCTCGTGACTCTACCACTCTGAGCACCCTACGCAGCTGATGAGCACCCTGCGCCAGATGACTAACGCACACACACACACACACACACACACATGCACAGGTGTGTTTATGTCAGCGTGATGTCATCTTGATGTATAGGTTATGAGGGTGTAATTGGTTAAAGTAATTTCGCAATGGGATGCTATGTGACATGTGATATAGCAGATGTAGGATCAGACCCACATAGTTCATGTTATTCTATACTATTTGCTACGGTGCAGCATGATAACACACCCTGCTAAATAACAGCGCTAATATTCTCATTGCTTCACATATGACACCAGGCACAAAGCTCAGATAAAACCTATGCACCCAGTCTTTGAAGCAATATGTGATGTAGTGAGTTTCTGAGCCAAGGAGCAATCCTGACATCTGCTGGCCATAAGTGAAACTGCTTCTTTGCTGCACCAAGCTTCAGAGCTTTTTCTGAATTTCTTCTCCTCCTTCTCACGAGGCACACAGCCCAAGGTTCCCTCCATCACAGACAAAGATTTCATCTGTTAAAGGTACTGCATAACCACTGACAGGAGGGTTAGATATGAAGTCCAGTTTGTGATGATATAAGGTAACAACCCACCATGTAACAAAAGGTCAAGTCAAATTTATTCAAAAACCACTTTTAACAAAACAAATAGCAAAACTGAACTTACCCTCTGTGCAGCAGACACAGGTAAGCGCCCTGTAATGCCGCCTGTAGGAAATAGCCCAGGTCCATGACCACAGGTGGGGGCAGCAGGCTGGCTTTGGCTGTCTTTGTGTGGGGCGTTGTCACCGTCTGAAAATCCACAACAAGGCTAATAGTCATTAATATTAAGAGTAAAAGTCCACAAAAAATCTAATTAAAGGAGAATATTAATTGTTTAGTTTTTGTTTTTTGGAATGTGCTATCTGACAGAAAAATAAAAGCAAAATTGTTGGATGGTTAAAATGCCATTCTTAAATTCTTGCCACTAGTGGGGCACAAAAGTAAAGTTTAAAAAGGAAAAAAAAAAGAAAAAAATGAACAAACAAACAAAAATAAAAAAAACAAAAAGTTTTCCCTGAGGCTGGCCTAAATCAAAATGGATTAATCCTTAGGAAAGAATGACTTTACTGAGCAAATGTCTACCCTGTATATTTTCACGTCTTGAGTAAAACGGACAATCTGACCTGTGGGTGGTGCTAGAGGAAAGGTCAAGAGGTCATCACAATTCCTCCTCTGAGGACCACAACAACTTTAATGAAAACCTAACTTCTACTTCGCAATATCTTATCAATAACCAAAGTGCTGGATGATGACTTCATGTTCAATATAAGAAAATGTAAAAAAAAAAAAAAAAAAAAAAGAAAAAAAAAACAGGCACAAATAAATCAGAGAAGAGATTGTAGAACATAAGCACAGCAAGCTCCTTACACAAGCATAGCACTTAAGTTCACACATTATGATATTTTGGTATTCACATTTCACATTTCAGTATTACTCTCACTATGTAACCCCCCCCCCCCCCNCAGAGCAGTGTCACAAGCCCTGAGGTAACAAGACAGACTCTCCTCCTCCCTCTCTGACAAACGAACACGAGACACAGCAGAAACTGTCTGGTGGTCCAGAGATAGACCTGACAAAGAAATGATGGTGATGATGATGATGATGATGATGATGATGATGATGAAAATAATATCATTATAAAATTTGTAAAGTTAAGAAAAATATAGATCAATATCACCAAGAAAAAAAAATGTGTAAAGAAATCTACTGGAAGATGATGGAAGTTGAAGAACAGTTTCCTTTGTGCATTTGGCAGAATTTTACTTTGGGCTCCATATCCCTCCCTGTTTTGGTCTCCATATTAAATATGACCTTAAAAAATTAAATGTACTACTATTTCACTTCAAGAGTAAAATGAAAACTGTCACTCTCTCATCTAAGAGCTGGAGGATAAGAAAGCTGCTGCTATACTTTATCTAATAATTTTCTTCAACAATGGGGGTAATTCTCCTGCTGAGGTGATGGATGCACCTTCACTGTCTGAATCCAGAGGAAGCAGTGAGCAGGACCATCCTGGTTGTGGGAGTGTCATGGATGGGATATGAGCATTTCTAATGTGCGCATATTTCCAAACTGGTTGTGATTTATAAAGGGGAAATTGTGTGAAGCCATGCGTACACAGTTTTACAAATCTGAATATTTTTGTGTATACGCCATTTTCCTGTTTTGAGTGTACGTAAACTTTTAGTATGGATTCCATGTACTGTTTTATAAATGAGGCCCCGATCTCATGTCCGTTAGTGGATTTAATGGTTTACATAAACGGAGGTAAGCAGAAACCATGCAAACAGCAGGAGGCCTGTGATGGACAGGAACCTCGGGCCAGACTCCAGGGCTAATCAAATAAGCAGACAGCTGCCAATAGACGAAACATCATCATCAAAATATCCAGATCTGATTTCATTCCCACAAAGGAAACCACCAGGTTCACAAAAAAAAAAAAAAAAAAAAAAAAAAAGGGAAAAGGGAGGAAAGTATTTAATCCCCATAGGATCCAGTTTGTCATGTAGCCTCTGAGATACTGGAGTCTATCATAACAATCCACTGTAATATTCAGTGGTTTCAAAACAATCAGATGTAATAAATACGAACCGTTGATACACCTCTCTTCAGTTTCAAGAGAGACTGTAGCATGAGAGCATGGATAATTATCAGGAAATCAGTAGCCAGTTATCAGTGTAATATTATAATGGTAATGATGACTGTGCCTGTTTTACAGTTTCCCAAAGGACTATAATGTTCTGTAGATGTTAACTTTGACCATTCATAATAATGGTCTTGAATTTCTCAAAATATTCAGATGTCTATGGGGAAACTCCATTTTCACTTCAGACAGTGTGTGTGTGTGTGTGTGTGTGTGTGTGTCTATGTGGGAACAATAGGNTTTCACTTCAGACAGTGTGTGTGTGTGTGTGTGTGTGTGTGTGTGTCTATGTGGGAACAATAGGAAACTCATTCTTGACATATGACTCCTAATCATCAGGTTTAAAAAAAAAATCATCTGTATGGAAAACTGCCAGGAGACAGACATCTCGCAGCGAATCTATTCCCAGAAGGCTTTGGCTTTATTACATTACTCTGGACTGCATTCTGAATTTATCCCATTTTAGGAGTTGTTACTCCCAACGGTGTCTTCAGGATAAGCAGCCAGAGAGAAAACACAAAGGCTGGCTTTGTCAAGGACAAGAAATGTTCTCTTTCACATCAATAGCATATGTAAAATATAATCAGTGTCATCCACTTGTCACTTCTCCATTAATAAACTGAGCTGAAGAATGAGGCTAACACACAGGGAGGTTACTCATCTGTCCTATCAAGCTGATGTTTTCCAGGCATGTTACATTCACTTCCATTTCCACTTCCAAACCCATACAAGGTCATTGTGATTTTTGGGCATGTAATAACTGCAACCAAGGGGATTAGGAAGTGGATTATCAAGGAGAATTCATGCAGGGAGCTGTTCAATCAATCTGTGGCATTTTTCACGGAAGCATGCCAATCCTCTGAGCTGCTTTGCCTACTTGACACTCCAAGCTGACAGGGAGGTGTAGAGGTGAGAAAAATGGATCTGCTGCTAATGTAAACTCTGGAGTTTAATTCACTTTAGTGGGTGTCTTAAAAAAGTCTAAAATCTTCATGCAAAGTCACACAACGTCTTCAACTATCCTGTATTCTCTCAGCTGGCAAGGACAAACCTACCTGCTCTTGACAGGTTAGGACAGATACGCCAACCTCAAATGAAACATCCCATGATAATCAGTAGCTAAATAAATATGGCTCAGATCCAGATGAGGATATGAAATTTTGTGGAGACTTGTTTGGCCTTGCAGGACACATGCCCTCTGATGACTGCTCTTCTAATTTCTGTAATTGTATTGATGTCCCAAATGGTGATTGATGCAACACCTTTACATTTGAGAGGCATGTGGGTACCTTTAATGACGAAAGCCTCAGCCAGGAGGCGTAGGTGGTAGGTAGGCTGGTCATCCTGTGTCAGTTCCTCCAGTCCCACCCTGGCACACATACCCTGGGCGTCCCGGTAGCGACCCTGGACATAATGGACTTTGGCCATCAGTAGCAGAGCCTCATTCAAGTACCTGGGCTGAAGAACACAAGGGAAACAAATGGTTCCCAGAAACCAAAGAAACATATTTTAAAAGTCATTATAACTTTGGTATTTCTTTATAGAGCACTATATAAGTTATATAGGGTCATAAAATACTAAAAAGTATTAAAGCTGCAAGAAGAGAGGCAAACATCAAAATAAAGATTTAATCAATTTATCATTAAAGAAGCATTTTAACATAAGGTAACATAGGGTGATTGTGTCATATATCTCTTCATGAAACATACTACAACTTGCTAGAGTTTCTACACCTTCCTGAGAAAGGCAGGAAAATAAAATCAATGCTTTCTTTGAAATCTCAACTTTCATTGTGTTTATGAAGTTCCTGTTCACCATTGCATTTCCCTTGTTTTTGAATGTGATTTTTAATTTTCTAACAACAAAGTACTTTATCACCCTGCCTTTGAAAAACGCCATAAATGAGCATTTATAGAGAGGAAAGCTTTAGTGGGACTAAAAAGGCTTTTTTTTTTGTTTGTTTTGTTTTGTTTTGTTTAAGACAATAAGCTTCAAAATAAAACATAAGAGGTACAAGCAGAAATGAATCTATAACTAGGATGGTCTGAGGAAAACCACATTAGTCCCTGTGACTGACTGTGAGACAGCCTCGGCTCAGGATGGAGTTGAGGTGGCCTTTGGCCCGGGAGAGTTTGGGCTGGGTCTTATCCATCAGAGGTGTGGAGCTACATAACAGGTCCATACTGTCCTGCAGGCACTCCTCCAACAGCACCTCAGCCATCAGCAGCATCCCATAGTCATCTAGGGGTGCATGGGATTTAAAAAGTTAAAAGCGATCAGACTTTGGAGGAATATCTTTGAACCTAAGGTTACAGGTCATTTGTTTCTGTAGCTGAAACAAACCATACAGTCCATTAAAACAACATTTTCCCACAAGCTCATTTAAAATAGACAACTCTATTTGGAAACTACAGTTCCCATGTCTCTGCTACTTTCCTTGAAATAGCTTTAACACAGTAATCATTACATGATGTTGATAAAGTCAAACATTCTATGAATCATGACCATGAATCATGATATGTTTTATGCATATGTTAGATTAAAGTCTAAACAATTCATAAATCACATAAGGTCCAAGGTCTGATTGGACCTTACATTAAAGCACATGAGTAAACCCAATATGGATGAAAGTCTTCCTGTTTAACTTTTTCATTCTGGTCTAATGCCAAGTGTGTGACTGGTGTTTATGTCATCCTGTACTTGACATATTTGCCTGTCGGTTTTATCAGCACAGCCAAGGTTGGAGGTATCGGTCAGGGGAAGGTGAGGGATAAACAGCAATGTCGACTCTGCCTTAAGAGTTTTTTAATGATTTCAGGAGAGGAGATGACCCATTTCTGCCTTAAAGAAACCAAAGGTCACAAAGTCAGAGAATTTAAGATGGAATATTCTGGTTACACTGCAACAAGATTTTAAGAAAATCCACCCGTGGATTTCTCGCACTGATTAGTTTATTTCTCTAAACTTGTCTCATCTACCTACTTCAACGATTTCCCATGAATTACTTTGGAAAAGGCCCAGAGAATGGCCATGTGTACTTGAAGAAAATAATAATGATATTTGCTCTTGAGAAAAACCATTCTGGCCTACTGAGGCTGCACCATACATCACCACTATGCTGCTTTTTAAGCGTTGATTTGTGGACATACCATGCAACGATGCTTATTTTAACATAGATTTACTCAACATGAAGTTCCTCAATCTCTAGTCTAAAAGTAAATCTACTTCTTCCTTGCAGACTCACCATCAGATCAGCTCATCTGAATCATGCACACCATGCACACACCGTGCACACACCAGTACCAACTTGATTTAACACTTCAATGCATGTACAGGCAGAAAAGAAGCAGCTGGCCGTGACGATCAACCACTTACAGTACAGAAACAGTCAGAGTGGACCTGCAGTTCAGTTTAATCAAGTCAACTAAAGCCATATTTACTTTACTGAGGTGAGGCCTGGAGACCGGTGCATTAGTGACTTGCCAAGGTAAAGCTTTATGAGGCAGGTTGTGATAAGTGTGTTTGCATTTGTTTGGGTACATGTGCAGTGTGGAGTAATCTCAAGGGCAAAGACGTGCAGGAAAATCTTGTTTTGCCATTCAAGCACTTGATAACATAAATATTCCAAGGTCTTCACAAAATTTCACATCAAGAAACTTCAGGAAGATATGCAAGCAAGCACACATGATGATTATAACAATGTGGACAGTCAGATCTTCGATGAAACTCCAGCTCTGATCCCACTCAGACAGCTGTACAGGAGTTTTCAGTAGAGCCAGTTGCCTCCTTGGACTTGAGAGTTCAAAGTCCAAACTGCAGTGTCATGTGCTACAAAAATATCTACTTTAACAACTACTTTACATGCAACCGGATTTTTACATCTGATTTTCTTAAACACCTAATTTCTCAAACAAGTTTCCCTTGTTCAAATAAACTTATTTCAAAGGATGCTGAGAAGAAAAAAAAAGTTCCTTGTTAAGACAGGCACTTGTTTCAGAAAAAGTTCCTAAAACAAGTGAAACTTTGCTGGAAGCAAGTGGTGATATCAATATCAGGAAGCATTTCTTACTTCAGCAGGTGTAAGGTTCTAACTGATGGGACTTCATGGCTTCTTTATTTTTGCAGCATGTAGGTAAGTTATGAAGGAAAATCTACAGAGGATACAGCTGCAGACTCTCCAGGTGCAGCCCACTCACCGTCCTCATGAATCCTCGCAGCTATCATCTGCTCGATCAGAGCCGTTATCTTATCCCACTGGCATTCGGCCCGGTAGCGCTCCACCTCCGCTTCCAGCCGGTACTGGGTGAAGGAGACCCGGGATGACATGGCCGTTTTGTCCCGGTGGTGACTGTAGTCCCCAGACACGATGGGAGTAACTGCAGACTACCGGGAAAAATACATGTGAGGGGCGGAGAGGAGGATGTGTGTGTGTGTGTNTTACAGGAACAGCCAAGACACAACTTCTCAAACACTACAGCACAAAAATTAAATCACTGATTTCACAGATAAAAGCAAATACCAAAATAAATAAATAATTAAAGAGAATAAAGTTATAACAAAAAACAAATGAAAATGAAAAGATGAAGAATAAATAAATAAATAAATACCTTGATAAAGTTTATATTAAAAAAATAATAAACTATTTATATTATATTATTGTGCTGTCCCAACTTAAACTGTGTACAGAGTTATCTGTTAGCTCCACCTTGAATTTGTAAAGGTTTGTTGTGCTTGTATTATTATTATTATTATTATTATTATGATGATGATGATTATTATTATTATTATTATTAATACCATTAGAATGAATGTGCTATGAACTCTTAAGCTACCAAGGAAACAACAAGTGTTCAGGTAACTGTCAGCTGTAGCTGTAACTGTCAGATGGGTTGGATTGAGATTGATGGATTAATGATTGGATGTATTACCTTTCCTTCTTTCCTTTTAATTCTTCAAAAGAGAAATGTCATAAATATTTATCTCATCCTTCGCCGGCAGCATCGTCTATGTGTTTCACTTTATCTTATGTATATTTCTGATACTTGTTTGATGCTATTGACGACAATGACTTTGTAAGATAAAGTGCATTAATATAACATATTAAGCTATATGTTAATGAATGATTGGCTGACGTGTGGCGGTATTTTGTGTTTTCTATTTGTATAGTTTCACCCTTTTGAAATAAATCTTTGGATTGCAAGAATGCGTCCTCGGATAAAGGTGTTTATCTGACTGTCGAAGCAAGCCTGTTGAAGACAGTACAGTTGTATATTATATTATATTATATTATATTATATTATATTATATTATATTAGGTTATCATAGTATACCGGAAATCATATCATATTATAAATATATTCATTCTGGATAATACATTAATATATTATATGTACACTGTAAAATGTGACACATTGATCTTGTTTAAAAAAATCTAGGAAACCGACTGCCTTGAAAAGGGTAAGTATATAACTATATAGTCTTAAGTTCAAGTAGACATAAAGTAAACATAACTTAAGACTAATAGTTATATTTACTTGCCTTTTTCAAGGCAATTGGTTTCCTAGATTTTTTTAAGTAAGATCAACTTGTCATATTTTACAGTGTATATTGTATATATTGTGTATGGCATGTAAGAAAATGTATACAGGTGAAAATATATTTCAAACTCTTTTAACACATCAAGTATATTCAGAAATACGTGTGATTTGTCTTGTCAAAGTAGGAACAGGTTTCACTGATTTTCACTTCAGATAAAGTGAAAATTCATCCTAACAACACATTCAAAACAACAACGTGTGAACGATTTGCATGGAATACAAAAAAAGGAATAGCTTAAGTGACATGTCATGAGTCTCCATAAAGAAAGTACGGGAGTTGCATATAACTTATAAGTAGTTGTTAGGGAATTAATTTCTAATACCATTCGGAATAGGGTTAACTAACTCCTTAAAACGAGGATGTAGCTGTGAAATTTAGAGAGTAAACTTAACCTTAACACTGTGACTCCTCTTCTATTCTGTTAATTGATTACTTATCCTTGGAAATTCACATCTGCTGTAATGCACACCAGCATGAGGTTATGCTGACCAAAGACCAAAGCTGCATTCTCTTGAAATGTATGCAGCATTTTGAGAGAGCCTTAAAGGTTAACGTAAAGGGAAGGGTGTCTTTAAAGACCCATGTCCTTAATCTTATCTGTTAACACTTTAACTGGATCAGGTTGGATTAAGACAATAGCAATGTGAAGCAAAGTCTGCACTTGTTTTCTTGCTTGAATGTTTATTTCTTGTTTTAAAGTTAATTTCATCAAAAATGATGAGTTGAGTTTGGTTTAGCACCTTTAAAGCAGGCTGACTTAAGGTTACAGAATGAGACATTTATCAGCCATTATACTGTAAATACAGTTTATCACGACAAGATAAAGGATGTAGTCACAGGCAAAGGAAAAAACGTGTCATTAACAAGTTGTTTCAGTAAGTATTAAACTGCGCCCTTTGCTGGACAAAATTGTAAACTTGATTTGAAAGAACTAGATATAAACAAAAACAGCAGCAGTGGTGAATGACACTTTATCTTAAAACACAGTACAAAGGGAGAGAACACAGACTACCGAGGAATTTTTACTGGGACTCTAATGTGAGCTACTTTATTGACAGAAAGAAAACCTCCAGCCGTCTGAACAGAGATTTAGCAGCTTCATTTTCTCTCTGGAAACTTGACATTTTCTCCATTTCTGCAAACTTCCACCACAAAAAGCGCTCCTGACAGCTGAGCGGCTGAGTGACGGCCCCGTGACGTCATGACGCCTTCAACTGAGAGGTCAAGATAGTTCACATCTCAAACAACCACTGATTTCTTGTAACGCTGAAATAGATTAATAAAAACTTTGAAAATCGAAAACCGAGTTCCAAACAATGCTGCATGGTATTCACTGAACTGACATAAAAAGTCATTCAAAACATATCCGTAAAAAGATTTCCGACAGTCAAAACAAAAGTGTTCCAAGAGGCAACTTTTATTGGAGATCTTATGATGATATTTGAATAAACCTGGCCTCTACCGTAGAAATACCCCATATCCAATAAAGCTGACGAAACACATTTTAAAACTCACAATGTATTTATCCTAAAAAAAAAAAAAAAAA
>VXCM01002480.1:0-10005 GCA_014773175.1 Lucifuga dentata
GCACCCTGTAGGTCAACAGTACCGATGGCGGTCGTTGTTAACCCGGGCCTCGACCGATCCGGTATATATGGAGGAACACTGTCAGTCTGAAATGAGAGATGATAGCATGTGTAAAATGATGGTACTCACTGAAGGATTTATCTTTAGATTTTTCATACATGTGCATTCTAATGTACAGTATTATCCCCTAGTGCGTTTCCTGTAAAATTGTGCTGTTCCTTTAAAGGACAATTTATATTTCTAAATGTAGCAGTCATGGACTCCGCCTGTGGATGCATTTCTGTTTATACTACATCCTGGCGTCTGCTTGGAGATACGCAGCAGCACTAGCTTTTTTTTTTTTTTTTTTTTTAGCATTACCTTTTTTGTGACCGCACATACAAGTCTGTCAAAAAACTGGAGGTACGCTCAGAGGCCTATGTGTACACCTCTGATGTAAACAGATGATGAAATTTACATCACACAGACCCTCACATATGTGGAAAGTATAAATTGGCCTTAAGAAGCATGGTCACATTGCTCACCTGTGTAGGAAATGTGACGTGCACAAAACAGTGATAGGCAGCTGTCAGAGGAACAGTGCACGTACACGTGTGTACCTGTGTAACGTGTGAGCAGGTGTTTGGTACACCTGAGTGCTGATGAACAGTAACTGGTTGTTTAAAAGCATAAGTTTTGTTAGAAACATTCATAGATATCATTTATAGAACACCATCGTTTGCTTTTGGCTGATTACTAATCTGCAGGTTGGATATTCTGGTGTGTGTGTGTGTGTGTGTGTGGAGGGCAGAGAACCCGTGTAGCATGCTGAGTATAAAGTAAATAAATATAAATTTCTCATAATAATGTCTGTTTGTACCCAGGTGAGAATAGCCACATGGCAGCTATTTGGCTATTTACACACAAACCTATGCATTAGGGATGAGCTGAGTACTCGGATGAAATGAGCATCCCTTACGGATAATGCACTTTTTACGAGCATGAGTACCATCCAGTAAATCCGAGTAACGTGTCACTATCCGTACTCGTGAATGAAAAAAATCTGATTGGGTAGCTTTTACTAGCGCTGTGTCACATGGTTGCGTGATTGTCCAGGCAGCCAGTCACAGAGCTCCTCTCTACACAGAGCTGCTGCTGCTGCTCCACACGACTCACAGCCTCTCTGTCCACACTAGCATAANCCTCTCTACACAGAGCTGCTGCTGCTGCTCCACACGACTCACAGCCTCTCTGTCCACACTAGCATAATAGCATCTATTAGCTCTAGTTTAGCATAGTAGCCTCTATTAGCTATAGTTTAGTATAGTAGCATCTATTAGCTATAGTTCGCTATTCTCAGATTCAGCTCAACATTATTCTCAGTCCACAGCTAAACACATACACATTCATTTACTGTGGACATTACACGAAGATACTGATACTAACGTACATTTCTACTAGCTGCTACTAGCTTCTAGGCTAACTAGCCAGTTAGCTAGCAAGTCTTAACTCTCCAGGTTAAGCCCCGCCTACTTTTGGGTTAAGCACCTCCCATCCGAGTATGGATACAGATATGGATAATTTAGTTGGTTGAACGGATCTGGACGGATGTGTATACAGATACAGATAATGGTGTACTCGCTCATCCCTAGTATCCAGATCTGGATCTGCCTCAAAATTAAATGAACTCTTCCTTGACAAAGTCTCATCTACTACAAAATTTCACCAGAATCCGTTGGTTACTTTCTGAGATTTCCTGCTGGCAAACACAGATGAACCATTTCCTCCTCAGCAGGTTAATTGAGTCTAAAATGAAACTGCACCATCTAATTTATCAAAATCTAAATGAATATACAAGAAAATGGAATTGTGCATAATCACAATGGAATATCACTGTTACATATAAATACATTAATCCTTATGCAGAATAGACAAACTAATAAAGCTAATGCAGAACCTTTACATGGGAAGGTAATTAGATGGAAAAAATAGATTTTACATTGGTGATTTAAGACTGGAGAGGATGATTCAGTGGGAGCATCAGCTGCTGTAATTGAGTTCTTAATTGTACTGATACATCACCAGGCACTGCTAATGAGTGTAGCTCTGTGTGTGTGTGTGAGTGTGTGTGTGTGTGTGTGTGTATGTCCCTACACATAGCAAGCAGTGGGAGAGCTAAAATAAATTTCTCAGTGGAAAAACTCCACTTCAAGTCAATGTAAAAAGCAGTAACATATACTTTAGTAACAAAAATTAAAGTTTAAAGTCTTCCATGTCTAAGGGACTCATTCGTAAAAAACCACAGTAGCTGATAAGTGAAGCTCATTCAGAAAGCTTCTCAGGTGTTCCATTACCAACACGTTGTCGTCAGGTGTGTCTCAGGTAAAAGCCGATGAATATCAGTGTGTCAGTGAGCTGCTTCATCATTAAGAGCTTCATCCATCAAAGGGAAACTGGCACTTGAACTCTGCAAAGGAAACATAAATTCTCTGATTTAAGCTACATTCACATTACAGGCCTTAATGCTCAATTCCGATATTTTAATCAGATCTGATCTTCTCGTGTTGACGGTTCACATTCATGTTTGTAAGTGACCTGTAGCAGACATGAGTGTGAGCACGCTGAGGTCCTAAACTGCCACACATGCAGGTGTAACTAAAATGTGAGCCACACAGTTTGTCATGTATTTTCGTGCACGTCGTTTCATATATGACACTAGGTCTTCAACATGCTGAAAATAACATTCAAACCAGTTTTACAAGCAGAGTTCAGAAGTGTAATTTACTGTTGGTGACTGTGGAGCTGCTGGTCAGCCTCTGCATTGTGCGTCAGTGTGTGGATACAAGAGTGGAGCTCTATCTCTCCATATATATATATATCCAACAAATTTAAAACTTCTTCGTCTCTCCACTGAACCCCATCACTGTTGTTGCTCTCCTCTATATTACCAGCTGCTATGAGGCGCTGACACTGAATGAGGACGAGATGCGATATGCGCAGAGAAATAAGACGTTAAAAAAACCACAAGTTCTGATCTGAGTGGTCAGACACAGGTCGCATCGCCAGACATCGGATATGGATCGGATATAGGACCACCTATGCAAGTGGCCCAGATCTGATATGAAAACATCAGATCTGGGTCACATGGAGGCAAAAAGATCAGATCTGGACCACTTCAGTGTGTGATGTGAATGTAGTCTTAGAGAGTCCATATTTTAAGACACTAATGCTACGTTTGAGCTACCTCAGGAGTCAGATTTTTCCGACTTCCTACTTGTAAAAATGCATTGGAATGGCATTTAAAGTCAGAGCTCCGACTGGGAAACTTAGACCAAAATTATGAACCCCGACTTCATGAGTATGATGTCACTCAACATGGCAGCGCCGTGGAAATGAGCTTTGTGAATGGAAATGACCAGCTAACAGATGAATAAAGTTGTTTTTTGTTTTTTTTTTTACGTGACATTGAAATAAAAAGGTCAAAATACAGGTACATCGCCATGGTAACTGTCTACAGTGTATAATAACAGTCATTGATACATAAGTGTGAATAATTTCAGGATATTACTTCTCTGCACAAAGTTTATTAATACTGTGATTAATATCATCGTAAAACAACACAACCAAACAGTCCTGTAATCTAACTTTACTTTAGTTAGTATTTATTACTAAGTTTNCAACACAACCAAACAGTCCTGTAATCTAACTTTACTTTAGTTAGTATTTATTACTAAGTTTATTTACTATTACTAGGAGCTGGAAAAAATGAGGACAAAAAACTTCTCTTTTGGCTGAACACCTCTGTGGCCGTTTATTTCCCACATACAAAGCAACACTGGCATCCCGTCAAACTCTGTCACCACTTCTGCCTTTATCCCTGATGGCGTGGCGGTTACCCTGACAACACTACACCCTCTTAAAGGGAGCGAGTCACCATTACTGTGAGCAANGGCGTGGCGGTTACCCTGACAACACTACACCCTCTTAAAGGGAGCGAGTCACCATTACTGTGAGCAATGTGAGGAATATAACACCAGGAGTCCCATAACTTAACCGTTCATGCATAACACCACCACCAACACGTTCCAGTGAATTATGTCATAATGCTGTAGGATCTGCTACATTACAGTATTTATTGGTGTTCAAACATGCTTTTTTGTTTACATTTGGCTGCAACGGTTTGAGGTCGGAAATTCCAACTGGGAAAAATCAGACTTCCAAGGTAGCTCGAACACAGCATAAGATAAGACAGCAGAGATCCAGACACTAATGAGAGTTGCAGTGCACAGGAGGGTGGTGTGTGTGTGTATGTGTGTGTGTGTGTGTGAGAGAGAGAGAGAGAGATAGATTGCAGAGGTTGGCACTTGATGAAGAGTCTCAGCACCACTATCAAAACTCACCATTTAAACTGACCAGCTGAGTGTTTTTATCTATCCAAGTTATTGATCACTAACACATGTGAGTCAAATACAGTTTTAAACATAAGATTTCATACTGATGAAATTTAGACTCAAACACAATTTAATTTTTGCATGTCAGTGTGTTTTATGAATCACTTCCTCAACATGTAAATAAGGAATTACTGGAATAACGCCTTTTTCAAGGTAAACACTGTTTGCAGTGAAATACTGCAGGCCGTGTGTTCACCTGATGTGAACATGTTAACCTGAGTGAAGAGGAGGTGGTTCTCTACCTGCTGCAGGTAGAGAACCACGTCCCGCTTCTACCTGCAGCACAAACAGCTCGTCCTCAACATGTTTCTAAACGTCAGGAAATAAATGTAGTGGAATCAGAGACACCGTGAGTTTCAAAGCCATATGTGTGTGTTGTTTGTGTGTGTGTTCCACCGTTGTGTTATATAAATGGGGCAGCAAAATATAAAACAGAAATATGCAGTGAGAAGAAATTTTATTTTACTTTATTATGTTGGATAAGTCTGACAATATTAGATGTTCTGCTTCTGCTTTACTGAAAATATGGAGGCTTCTGTCAGCCAATCAGATTCATCCTGTCACAGCTGATGACATGATGATCTACAGCCAATCAGATTCATCCTGTCACAGCTGATGACATGATAATTTACAGCACAGCTGCACAACGTGTTCTAAGTATCAGCATGTTATATTGGAGATATTTAGCAGCTGCCTGTCCTCAGACTGCAGCAGGAGAAGCTGATAACTGATCAGCGTGAAGAGAAACATGATAAACTGTCAATCGTCTATCAGTTTGATCCAGATCTGGATAAAATTTTAAAAATTACTGTTTTTTGTGACACATAAAACAAGGTCGTTTTGACGCCTACATGTTCGCTCCAGCTCAGTCAGACGAAGGTTGGTTTCCCGGCAGATGTGATGGTGGCTTGGCTCCGCCTCCTCTGTCATCTCTCAGCATCTGATACCTTGAAGTTTTCTGAATGCTCACAGCCTCATCTGACAACCTGGAAAGATTCTCTGAAACATTCTCTGCCCTTCACGCTCTGCTAGTTACCACCTGACATTTTGGTGGTAAAAAAGCAATTCGGGGGCATTGATTTGAGGGGAAGGGCTGGCAGCTGGGAAAAGAGGAAAATCGATGTGCTATAGAAACGGGGGGCAGGTACACAGGCGGACGACAGTTCCTCAACCACAAAAGGCCCAAGTAGGAAAAGAGATCGCTGCCTCCCAGTCGTCTGAAAATCAGACGCTGCAGGCTACGTCAGAGGCCTGCAGAGAGGTAATTGTCTGTGCTTTTATTGCTGGGGGGGCTGACAATAGTTAGGTACATGTACACACACACACACACACACACACACACACACACACACACACACACACAGATGGAGAGAGAGAGAGAGACAGATAAGATTAATTGTTTCACTTTGGGCATTTCCTTTGATCAGCAGTGCTTAATTAATGTAATTTTAAAGCAGCACTGAGCAGAATGAGAAGTTTTATTCCTGCTTTTAAAATGCAAAGTGACTCAGGTTATTAACTGATAAATGATCTGTGTCTTGCTGCTTCTACTATTCAGATTCAAACTACATTATGTGGATTATTCTAGAATCTTGTTAATTTTCTTCCAGACATAAATTTCCTTTCCTGTCCTAAACCAAAATGTCAGAGTTGTAGAGATAACTCACAATCTAAGATGCAGCTTTTCATATTTTATTTCTCCAAACATTTTTTGCAACTGGTGTTTCTTAGATAACAGCAACAATATTCAAATATATATATGCAGGGTGTCCAAAAAATGTATACACACTTTGAATGATTATAACTCACTCAAACTTTATTTTTTTTTTACAGATGCAACTTATGAGAAGTAATGGCAGAAACAAGACTAAGCAAAAGATTCTACACTTGTCTTCTTTAACTTTGGATTATAAAACCTAGATATATCTTAATAAACATTGTATTTATAATCATTCAGAGTATGTATACATTTTTGGGACACCCTGTATATGTGTGTGTGTATATGTATATATACACACATATATATACATATACACACACATACATACATGCCTCCGGAAAGTTTTCAGACCCCTTCAATTTTTCCACAGTTTGCAATGCCATAGTATTATTTGAAAACATATTGGATTATTTTCTTTTTCTTCTTAAATCAAAAAATAATATTCAACACTGGTGAAGTGAAAGCAAAATATTATATTCTTTTGTTAATTTACAAATAAAATAAAACACAGAAATATTGCAGTTACATAAGGATTCAGACCCTTCACAGTACTTGGTTGAGGCACCTTCGGCAGCAATTACAGCCTCAATCTTCAGGTATATGATGCCACAAGGTTTGCATACTTGGATTTAGGCATTTTCTACCGGTCATCCCTGCAGATAGTTTCCAGTTCCTTCAGGTTAGATGGGTCCCAATGATGAACAACCATTCTGAGCTCTCTCCACAGATGCTCTATTGGATTCAGGTCTGGGCTCTGGCTGGGCCACTCTGGCTGGGACTGACTTGTCCTTAAGCCATTCCTGTGTTATTTTCACTCGGTGTTTTGGGTCGTTATCATGCTGAAACATGAATCTCCGGCCCTAGTTGGAGGTCCTGGGCGCTCTGGAGTAGGTTTTCTTTAAGTATATCTCTATACTTTGCTCATTCAGCTTTTCATCAATCCTGACTAGTCTTCTAGTCCCTGATGCTGAAAAACATCCCCACAGCATGATACTGCCACCGCCATGCTTCACTGTTGGGATGGTATTACGGAGGTGATGGACAGTGCCTGGTTTGCGCCATGCATGTTTCTTAGAATTGAAGCCAAACAATTTGATCTTTGTTTCATCAGACCATAGAATCTTATTTCTCACAGTCTGAGAGTCACAAACATCCTTCAGATGTTTGTGGGCATACTCCAACCTGGCTTTCATTTGCTTTTTACTCAGGAAAGGCTTACGTCTGGCCACTCTCCCATAAAGCCCAGATTGGTGGAGTGCGGCACTGATATTTGATCTTCTGGAAGTTTCTCCCAGCTCCTTACAGGATCTCTGGAGCTCATTCATAGTGACCATTGGGTTCTTCATCACCTCTCGTACCAAGACCCTTCTCTCCCGATTGTCCATTTTAGGTGGGCGGCCAGCTCTAGGAAGGGTCCTAGTTGTTCCAAACTTCTTCCATTTGAGAACTATGGAAGCAGCTGTGCTCCTAGGGACATTCAGTGTGGCCGAAATTATTTTGTAGCCTTGTCCAGCTCTGTGCCTCCACACAATTCTCTCTCTGAGCTCTTCAGGCAGTTCCTTGGAACTCATGGCTTCAATTTTGCTCAGATATGCATGTCAGCTGTGANTCTTCAGGCAGTTCCTTGGAACTCATGGCTTCAATTTTGCTCAGATATGCATGTCAGCTGTGAGACCTTATATAGGCAAGGGTGTGCCTATCTAAATCTTGTCCAATCAATTGTATTTGCTACAGGTGGACTCCAAATCATCAATACAGACACATCTCAGAATCAAAAGAAATGGGGTGCACCAGAGCAAACTCTCAGGTCTCATACTAAACAGTCTGAATACTTATGTAAATGCAATATTTCTGTGTTTTATTTTTTTATAAATTAACAAAAGACTAAAAAATTCTGCTTTCACTTCTTCAGTAATGAATATTATCTTTTGATTTAAGGGAAAAAGAAAATAATCCAATATGTTTTCAAATAAGGCTNGAATATTATCTTTTGATTTAAGGGAAAAAGAAAATAATCCAATATGTTTTCAAATAAGGCTATGGCTTTGCAAACTGTGGAAAAATTGAAGGGGTCTGAAAACTTTCTGGAGGCATTGTATATGTACAGTATATGTAAAACAAATGCACTAGTTACTGTAGTTACTGTAGGTTTAACATAATTTCTGACTGATGAAGCTGTTTGGATAAATGCTGAAATATTTCAGAATTAAGAACTTGAATCCAGTTGACTTGACTGTTTTCATACAGAATATTCAAATAGAATGTTTTCAGTTTTTTCAAGATTTCTATCAGTTTATGTCCAAAAATGGAATATCAAAAACAAAAAACGTTTATCCGCTGCTCCTCAAATAAGCTCTGTGGTTTTGGTGACAAGTGGCTGAAATTTGTAGAAAAATCAAGGAATCCAGGGAAAAACTGAATTTCTGCCTTTTTGAACTCAAAAGTTACAAACTATTAATTTAAGGGGATAAATTTCGAATATGATGAAAAAATATTCAGAAATGTTCCCTGCCGACACCAGGATTCCTTCCACGACTCCACAGTTTGACTGTTTTTTTGTGAAAATATCACAATGCTGGGCGACGTGGAGCCTGACTGTTTTTACACAAACGTGGATCCTGCAGAGGCTAAATAAAGGCGGATTCTGCTCTTGTTCTGTGAAGCTGTTAGATAAAAGTGTTTCCTGCTGATGTTCAGACTCTTTAAACTTGCCAAAACCTTCCAGGATCACTTAAAAGATTATCTCATTAAAATCAAAATTTAAGCCCTTCACGTACACAACCCCTGTATTATTGATCAATTTTACAACAAGCGCTGTATGTAATCAATCAAGCTGCAGCGTTTCAGCAGATCGGCCTGAAACACGTCTCATTTTTAATAAAAGCACAATATGAGTAAACCAATATATTGGCTTATACTTTATACTACTCTGCTTTGAAAATGTTGTTGTGTGGAGCACTAATAAAACTCCAAAATCAAAGTGTCTGTGGTGTGTGTGTGTGTGTGAGAAGTAAAGAAAGCAGTGTAGTAAAAACAGGGAATATAATTATTGGAAGATAAGGATGAGGTGAAGTTTCTTGCTGGCGGGTCTGAATTATAAATGAAAGCTGGAGATGAAAGGGACTGTGGGTCGTCCCCTGCACGCCGATGCACCTCCCCCCCCCCCCCCCCCCCCCCNCCCCCCCCAGCATCCTCGGAGGAGAACAGGAGCATTCTGGGGGAATAAACAGCTTATTCAAAGATAAACAAATATGGACATTTCCTGTGGGAAAACAGATTGCATGATGCTGTTGTAGGAATACAGAACTGAAGACAAGCTGATAAGAAATGAGATAAGAACTTAGCTAAGCATGAAAAAGCTGATGTTGTACATTTCATTTGGTAGGTTTCTATAAGGGTAAAAAAAAAAAAAAAAAAAANAAAAAAAAAAAAAAAAAAAGCAGTTGGTCATCTTCAGATTCACGGCATAGGTTTGGTTTGAATATTGTCAGAGACATTTTTAGACAAGTTGTGTGTCTTTGCACTTGACTTGCTCTGTTTCTTTGGCTACGTTCACATTACAGGCCTTAATGCTCTATTCTGATTTTTTAAACAGATCTGATCTTTTTGTGCTGATGGTTCACATTCATCTTTGTAAGTGACCTGTTTC
The DNA here is from genome assembly GCA_014773175.1 of Lucifuga dentata. NCBI lineage: Eukaryota > Metazoa > Chordata > Actinopteri > Ophidiiformes > Bythitidae > Lucifuga > Lucifuga dentata. The sequence continues at coordinate 9,800 of VXCM01002480.1, forward strand.
TGACACCAGTGTGAACACGCTGAACACGCATGCACAGATTTAACTAAAATGCTAAACGCTAAAATTACGTAACTTCTAAAAAAAACCTGAATACACGTCTTGTTGGTGATGATGGATTACCTATCCCAAGAACGTTTACAGTATCAACAAGTTGATTTTAATAGCAGAATGAACTGAAACCAATGGAGGTCTGGAAGGTAGGAAAA
>VXCM01002480.1:18511-57606 GCA_014773175.1 Lucifuga dentata
GCATGGGGGGGGGACAACAAAGTGAGAATGGAAAGAAACAGAAATTATTTAAGAGGCATTGGATTATTTATATGATATTATATGTGTTCTTAACATGATATCAATATTTCATTTTTTAAATATCACGGTTATCGCGACACCCCTAGTAATGCATATGCTGGGTTGTATTTATTGGGGATCAAACATGCTAAATCACCTGTATGGTCCTTTAAAGCCAAACAGCAGCATCTGGCCCGCACATTCACTATGCTGCTTAAAAAGGTAGGAGGAGGTTTAAGGATGAGGGGATGTCGTCTTTCTCTGCGGTTCCTGCACTGAGAGGAAACAGGAAGAGGAAATAGATTGATGTGACAGCTGAGACAGACGCAGAGGAACGTTAGACGCTCTGCTTTCTGTTCTTCCAGCATTTAGTTTCCACCAGCTATTTGGAGCAAACTTTCAGAAGGTCAGAGGTCAGCCACATCACAAACCTCTTTAGAATCAGGACAGAAAAAAACCTTTCTGTTCACTGCTGTTTATTCAACCCGAGTGAATTTTATTTTGCCATTTTAGCATTTAAACAGTTTTATCATTTACATTTTTTATTTTTACCTTTAACACCTTTTTTCTTTATTGATTTTATTGTTTTTTTTAATGTCTTTTTCTTGCTTTGAATTTTTCAGCTTTTTATGTCTTTGCAAAGTGCTTTGAATTGCCTTTAGTTCTGAATGGTGCTATACAAATAAACTTGCTTTGAATTTAAGTTATAGCAACTTCATGAAAAGATGAAATCCTTGAGCTTGGCTCAGTTGTGGGCTTTTAGATCAGGGTCACATGTTGTAGCTCAGCGTTTGTGGGTTAGCAAACAGTACCAACGCACAAATCTGCTGCAGAGCAAAGCTTTATTACCTCCACCAAGGACGCTACGTGATGTGTTTGCTTGTTTGTCTGTCTGATTGTTAGCAGGATTTCTCGAGAAGTTATGCCTTTAGTTGAATGAAATTTAGGGGACAGATAGATAGAGGAAGAAGTTCTGGGTCCAGAAGAACCTATTCTTGTGAGGTTAGCTTAGCTACTTTAAGATGCTATTATGTGCGGTGTGTGTGTGTGTGTGTGTGCATCCTAGTGAGAGAACGAGCAAGCGAATGAGAGAGAGAGAGAGAGAGAGAGAGATGTGTGTGGCAGTATGTGGAGTAGGATGCTGTTAGCAGGTTAGCATAGCTGCTGTAATAGTGATAGTAAGGGCCGTCACACATGCTAAGCATTGAGCGTTGTGCTGACCTGGATGTTCCATTACTGTGTATTGGGAGCTGACATCATGTCACGCCACTTGGCGCCATGTGGTACTTGTATTCTCCGTTTTGATGCTGTGCTCCAAGTTCAATCAAATTCAACTTTGACCTTTCCGATGCTGTGCAAACTGTGTTAAACTTGATAATGGAAGGAACTACTGACCACATTTGTAGTGTCGCTTAGTAATCCAAGTTTTCACTAAATTCATTTTTCTGCTCTTCCAAACATGTTGGACATTTGCTTTGTAAGCACAAGTTTAACACAGTTTCCAATGTGCAACCAATCAGAGAAAGCTGTACATAAGCAGAAGCATCACAGCGATGGAGGAGAAGCTGTAGAGCAGTTTAGAACAGTTTAGAATGCCGTTTTTTCACTTTTCTTCTCTGAATGAGAAGAATAGCCAGAGCCTTCTTTGTTGCGATGTTCATGTTGCTACCTTATTTGAACCAGAAACCAGATTTGGACCACGAATGTGCAAAGATCACCTATGGTAACCATCAACATGTCATGAGCAACGAGCACTTCCTGTCGGTGCATGGTTAAGTGGTGCTGCTCAGACTCAGTGTGCTGGATGCCAAACTCAGCAGCAACGCTAACGCTTAGCATGAGAACCTGGCCTAGCTACATCACAGTACGAAGTTGAGTTTTCTGTAAAATAAAAGTCTGCGGCTCCTCAACAAACAAAAAAAAGTCCCCATATTTCCCGTAGCAGTGGCTGAACATAGCAACAGGGTCAAACCCCACAGGTGGTAATAACTTCTGGAGCAATAAAGAGAACTTCCTGAGCAGTGTCTGAAGCAGGAAAGGTTAATTATAAAGTCAATGCTAATGGGACCATTTCAATGAAATGTTTTGACATGGTGGCTCTTTTTTAATTACAAGTATTTTTATTGGGGATTTTGTTGGACTTGGTGGAGGTATGCGCTCTCTGAGTGCCTTCTTGTTTAGGGTTAGGGTTTCATTATTAGCAGGATTTCTCAAAAAGTTATGGACAGCTTTGGATGAAATTTGGAGGACAGATCGATAATGCTGAGAGGAAGGACTGGATCATATTCTGGATCCAGAAGACGTTTTTAGCCTATAAAATTAATACTAATGGGTTGATTTCAATTAAACTTAGCATGAAGACTTATTCTTTTTTTTTTTCTTTTTTTTTTAACAAAAAGAAGATGTGATAATTTTTTGGTGGTGAGGTATGTGCTGCCTTCTTATTTGTCTTATGAATCTTCATGGTACTAGTCTCCTCTGCTAATGATCATTTTTAAACTGGAAAAATGTTTAGGATTCATCATAACTTAGCAGTTTGATGTGCATGAGAGACAGAAGGTTGCATGATTGTTTTGTAACAAACCAACATCCAAATATTTAATTATTTGAAGAGTGTATCTGGCGTGTGTGTAATCATAGACACTGCAGGTGTAGTGATGGAACACACATCTAATCATCAGAAAGAGAAGCTCTTCACACGTTCAGGCTGTTGTGAATGAGAGCTGCTGGTAAAACTCAGATTTTAATCTGCCTTCCTGTCATGCTTCAGAACAAGGTCAGAGAGCATACCTCCACCGAGGCCAGAAAAAATTCCTGATTAAAAGAGCTTGTTATTAAAATATTAGTCACCATGCTATTTCATTGAAATAGCATTGATTTTATTGTGTTAACATTTCCTGTGTCAGCCTCCAGATGGTGGTCAGGAACCACAGGAATTGCTCCAGACCTGTAAGAGCTAATTTGGTAGTTATTTGAGTTTAGAAAAATACCTAATTTAATATACTGTCATATTTTAATTTGGTTTTCTATCAAGTTGAGTATATTGTTTCAGCATTTAAATACATCCAGAATCCTTTTTTTTGGGGGGGGTGTGTTAGATTATATTAATACTGATCAAATCTTGCTATTTTGAGTATTGTTTCACCTTTTTTATGATATATACGGCACCGTAAAGAATTACAATACGCATGTGCTGACTGTCTGAGCTCATTGTAAAGAGGAACTAGATCGGTGTTGGACGTATACAAGCTTTTGACTGTGATCATGATTGTGAATGTGAGTGAGATACATGAAAATATGTGAAAGTATTTATGTTTTAGTTTAGTTTTAATTTAGCTTTGGATTATTGAGTTGGTACAGGACCAATACTGGATAAAAGCTGGAATCTTCTTGTATGTATTTTTTGGACATTATCAAATAAATTTTCTTTTGTTTGTGGAACTGGACTTTGTGGATTATAAACTGGACTGGAATATTTCAGATAAATTGTTTGGATGCAAGTCAAAACTCAGAACACACTGATCAATAAGAAAGTGGCGTTAGAAGCAGGACAGTAGATAAACGGCCTCTACATTACCAACTTCAGGGTTAAACACCCATCTGCTGCCATCACCAACATCAACCCGCTCCACACGCTGCCACACATCTCCATCTCTGTCTCACACACACACACACACACTGTGCATAGAGGTCTTTTACAGGAGCTGCACTACCCTCACAACAATAAACTACAAACTCCTGGATCTCCTCCAAAATTTTATCACTTCTTTCTCTCAACATTATCTGTCTGTCACAAGTTTCATCCAAAGCTGTCCATAACTTTTTGAGATATCCTGGAAACAAACAAACCCGTGAAAGAAGGTCAATCAGAGTGCGTTTGTCTGTCAGGCCAAACAGGCCTACACAAAGTATGTCTAGTTCTAATCAGTATGTTTTAAAATTCTGTGATGAATTCCTCTCTTCATCTGACTCATCATCACTGAGGAGAACAGAGAAGATCAGGCCAGCAGGGCTTCAAACCCAGGTTTTGCTGCTGAGACAGCAGTCTGAACTCTGTTCACCCTGCAGCCCTAAAGAGACGGAGAGAGGAAACAGTATAGGACTTAACGGCTTTATTTGTTTTAAGAAACAGTAGTTTTGGACCAAAATGCACCTATTGATAATCTATCATAGCATAAATATCTCTGATTTTTTTAAAACATTGAATTTGGAGTATTACATATGAAGAAATTGATTTTAAAAAAAGAAAAAAGAAAAATGCCTTATTTTCTAATGTTAAGGAATGACTTAAATAATCCTGGATTCTATTCAGCACCAAAGTTTAATGCCAAACTTCCACCAAGGCTCGTCAAAACTGGCTCTTCTGGAGTAATCCAACTCACAAACAAATAAGCCAAAAAAAAAACAAAAACAAAACAAAACAAAAAAAAACAGGTGAAAACAGGTAATTAACTATATTCATAGTGTGTTGAGATGTGTGTGCAGGTTGACCTGTGCAATGAATAATTATAACATGACATATAGACTCAATGAGTTTGTGCAGGTGTGTAGATTAATATGGCTGCACCTTCACGACTAAAAAACAAAAATAGCGATCAGCATGGGCCGCTAAATGCAGCTTTGACCTGCAAAAGCAAATAGGTGGCAGAAGGTGTGAAATGCAATTATGACATTTAAGGGTGTTTTCACTCCTATGTGCTTTGATCTGACTCTACCAGACCAACAAGGGTTCGTTTCACCCCTTGGTATGATTCGTTTGGGCCGGTCCGCGGTGCAGATCAGAACACCCCAACCAGACTGTTTTGAGAAGCAGATCTCAGTCCGGTTCCAAACAAACTCTAGAACAGGTTGTGGTCTTAACATGATCCAGATCTCTACCGAACCAACTCCAGATCAATCTATTGATGTATTGGTTGATTAGCAGTACAGATGCTAGGTGTGTGTTTAACATTAAGTAAACTCCACGTCTGATGATCAAATCAAATAGATGCTGTTAAAGGTGGAAACAATCTTGNACATTAAGTAAACTCCACGTCTGATGATCAAATCAAATAGATGCTGTTAAAGGTGGAAACAATCTTAGGTAACACATGTTCAGATGAACACGTGTTCAGGTTAGCGTGTGCTTGTATGCTGTCAGCATGTTGCTCCATTCTCCTGTTCAGCGTGTGAAGGCAGCACGTCGNGCGTGTGCTTGTATGCTGTCAGCATGTTGCTCCATTCTCCTGTTCAGCGTGTGAAGGCAGCACGTCGTCTTTACATCATGTGAAGCAACATGTGGTTTTCCACATGTTGTTTTGAAGTCAGATTCTGCTGTCATATTTTCTTCTTTATGGATCAAATGATGCTATGACTAGGAAAGGATCCACATTCATCTTTGTTACTCTGNTTTTTTTTTTTTTTTTTTTTTTACTTTTATACTTTAAACAATTTACAACAAGGTACAAAAATGTAACAGGTAAAAGTCAAACAATGCAAAGAAAACAGAAACAGAAAAACACAGAGAGCGATGCTCGAGGGTTACATTTCAGAAAAACAGATTTTAAAGTGCAGAAATCTTCTTGATAGCCTTACAATTTAAGCTGAGTTTAGGCTATCTATGTAAATGTTAAAGAAAGCACAGAATACATGAAAGTTTGGTTTTTGGTGTAAAAATTTGCTGGTGTGGATATGATGTTGACCATAAATCATAAATAAATTAACAATGTACAGCATCTCATTATTTTGAAGTTCATTCTCCATAAAAAATGATACAGATTTGTTTTTGAGGGCAATTGTTATACATTTTTTATGAAAAAAATTCATTATATCAGTCCAAAAGATTCTTGTGTAGGTACAGTTCCAGAAGAGATGTATTAAAGTTTCATCATGACTTTTACAAAANAAGATTCTTGTGTAGGTACAGTTCCAGAAGAGATGTATTAAAGTTTCATCATGACTTTTACAAAATACACACAAACCATCTAATTCCCATCTATATTTTTGATTTAAAAACATTTCCACAGGATAACATTTGTGAATGATTTAAAATGAGATCTAATTAATCTTGTTGGTTAGTAAATACTTTCTTGGTAACAACAACCATGACCATTTTCAGTTAATATTTTCTGATTTAGTGTGACCACCATAGGAAACTACTTCCTGTTTGGATTTTCTTTCTCCGCCCCCAGACATTTCTGACCAATGAGCAGAGAGAGTGTTGCCACATGACTTTAGCTTCCTGTGTGAAACTGAACCAAACCAACAATTTATGCTGCGTTCACAGACCTCAGAAGTCAAATTTTCCCAGTTGTAAGTTCCAACTTCCGACCTCAAACTGTTGCAGCCAAATGTAATCAAAACAGCAAAGCTGAACACCAATAAATACTGTAAAATTAATTAAACTTCATAATAAATGCTAATTAAAGTAAAGTTNCTGAACACCAATAAATACTGTAAAATTAATTAAACTTCATAATAAATGCTAATTAAAGTAAAGTTACATCATATGACTGTTTGGTTGTGTTGTTTTAATGATATTAATCACAGTATTAAACATTTGTGCAGAGAAGTAATATGAAATTATTTACACTTAAGTATCAATGGCAAACAGTTATTATACACTGTAGATAGTTACCTTGGTGATATTATTTTGATCTTTTCCTTTCAATTTCATCCAAGAAAAGATATTTTATTCGCCTTTTAGCTGATCATTTCCATTCATAAAGCTCGCTTCCACGGTGCTGCCATGTTGAGTGACGTCATACTCGATAAGTTGGGGTAGATAATTTTGTCCAGGTTTCCCAGCCAGAGCTCCAACTTCAAGTGCCGTTCCAACGCGTTTTTCCAAGTAAGAAGTTGGAAAAGTCTGAGTTCCAATGTCTGTCGAACGCAGCATTAATCCCTGATTCAGACCAGAGCAAATGATCTGCAGGTCTGAAAAAGCCCTGAAGTTGTCCTGCACCTCTGGATGGCCGGTCTCTCCTCTCTCCTCCTGCTCCTCTCATCCCAACATACCATAGCCAATCTCCAAAACCCAAACCCAATGCAGGTGAACTGAACGTGAAAACACCACCGCCAAGGAAATGCAGCCCTAAAATGACTCCTAACTTCAAGAACAATCTAATGTTCTTAACTTTAATTCCAGCAAATGAGTGTAATGCTCTTTTAATGGTCTGTGTCTAATTTCAGGATGAAACTAATAACAAATACTGTTGCCCAACATTGATCCTGTTTCTTTGATGTCAGCATTTATCAGCCTAAACATGCAGATCAACAATTCTATCATTCTAAGTGGCTCTTGAATTGATAGCAGCTGTTTGACGTTTTGCAGTATTAATTTCCAAATATGTGTGTGAGTGGGGAGATTTTAGGTTTATTTGCTTTGTTTGGAGAAAGAGAATGGAAATGAAATTACACACTTTGTAAACTGAAGTCAGGTTTCAGTGCTGTTGAGCTCACACACACACAGATGTGAAAGCTTGACATGGAAGCATCCGCTCTCATGCATGTGTTTGTTGGCTACTGAATGAGTTGTCTTACTTTTTTTTTTTTAATAGGTGCATGAAGAAAACTATACACGTCTGTTATGTTAATTCATCTGACTGTAATTGTAGAGTTGTGATTTAAAATTGGCAATTAAAAACAGATGAGTTCTATTGGAACCAGTGGCAGAAGATAAAAATGCTTAAAACAAGAAATCATAGCCTTGACCAAGAAAATTTCACTTATCTGTATGGGTCAAACACCTTTGTGTTTCTAGTAATGCTTGTATTAAGCATGAAATTACTTAAAACAAGTTATAATATCTTGGTAACTAGTTACAATATCTTGGTGAGATCATTTAAGAAAAAATTCCTTGAAATAAGCCATATATTCTTGCATGCTTGGGTCTCAGTAAGAAAAATGATCTTGTCAAGCAAAAAATAAGCATGAATTGCCTTGATTTAAGAAAACTTATCTTACTAAGATTTCAGTTTTTGCAGTGCACACATCTACTGTAAATATGCACACGCAGCACATGTGCATATCTGACACAGATTGGTGCACAAACACGTGCACATGCAGTCAGGTGCAGCGGCTCATTGATTGACTCGACAGCGTGTTATGGGGATTGTGACCTTTCCAAGTGCTGTGCTGAAGGACTGAAAGGTGCTGAAACACCCACAGAGCAGCAGCGTCTCTCAGGAGAAATGTCAGTAATTAGAGCTCAGCGCCAGGAGAGGTTACAGGCCAAACCGCTCCACAGACACAAAGACGCAGACAGAGTGTGGGACAAAAGTTAGAGTCCTCAGAAAGAGGAATGTGATGCTTTCTAGAAACTCTTGCATTGAAGATTATTAAACATGTTTTCATGGAAGTCCGCCGGACATTTGGCAAAATAATGATTGAGATTTCATAAGCAAGCGATAAGAAAATAGATCCCAGATCCCTGAAACTTGTTGAGGTTTAATAGGAGTTTCTATGAGTTATGTCAAAGGGGACATATTTAGTTATTCATTTGCTAAAGACGTCATCTGACCCGGCATGACTTTTATTTTTACCTTTTCAGAATGCCTGGGAGGTAGGATGAAAAACTGTCATCATAGCGAGGGGAGGGAGTGATGTGTGTGTGTGTGTGTGTGTGTGTGTGTGTGTGTTTTGTAATCTCAACGCAATTCATCATATTGCAAAAAACGGTGGACACTTTCATTTTCGAAGGAAATCTGTCTTCTGTGTGTTTTTCTCCACTTGATTATAAATGGGGAAATAAACGGGGATAACGGGAACAGTTTCACTTTCTCTCTCCATAGAATGCAGACATAGTGACCGAGAGAAAAACACAGTTAAAGACAGAAATTAGAACCATCAACTCTTTACACCTCATCACACCTGGCCATTTGCTGCAGTCGGAAAGTTATGAATTTTGTTGAATGCAGACCAGGTGTTTTTCAGAATGGAAAACATCAAACTCAGAAACAGATCTGGGTCACGAGGGGAAATGTTTGATTTTGAACACTTTGTTCATCCACTCTCAGCTGCTCAGGAATCGTTTCTATTTCAGTTCAGTCCAGCTTTTAAAACACAGGTGTAAAAAAACAAGATGCTAACTCAGAACCGCACACATATACACAATCACATTAAAAAAACATACAAACCAAGGGAGAAAACAATACATACCTAAGACCGTAAAAAAGCATAGCAGCATGATGCTATCTATAGCACCAGTGCAGTCATAGAATATCATATCTGTTTCGGATCATTGAGAGTTCATATAGCCTGTGAGTAGAAACTGTCCTTAAATTGTATAGTTTTTGTGTGTACCGCTGCCAGACAGCAGGGCACTAGGCTGGACGATATGAAAAAAAAAATATCATGATACATTTTTTCATATTGATCAATATCAATATATATCATGATATAAATCATGGCAAAGATTCTTCTGCATTTCAAGTCACTTGAACTTCAGATTAATTTTAACATTTTCTTTATGCGTGTCCTGAACAAAAAAACCCAACAATGTATGAACTGAAAAACTGAAGCTGAACTGAAAAATCCCTCTTTTCCAGCAGTCTGTATTGGCATCATATCTTTTCCAGTACAAAAAGCTGCAGCATGTGTGACGTCTTAGTGTCTTTGTGTTTTGTGGTCATATGGTGTGACATCAGAAAAAGCAGACTGTAGGTAGTTTGTTGGCGTGGAGCGTCTCCGTCCCGGTGGACGGGTTTGAAGTCCCTGCTGCGTGACCCGTAAGATGGCAGCGCTTCAGATGGTAAAATAAGTTTGCTGTACAGCCGTGCTTCATCAGCACGTTACAGTGAACATGGCCGCTCTGTTTAGAGTCAGACTTTAGAATGATTTTTTACCTTCTTATCCACAGCGTCTCTTTCTCTGGGACGTAACGCTGCTAAACTTTACTTTCTTCATCATCTAATCTTTTTCTCTGGAGTTTCATCTTTCTGACATCTTTGTCTGACTTTTGTTCACATAACACCACACGGGCTGCGGCGTGTTCACATTTAGCTACATGCTGCTTTGAGGAAGTGGGCGGGCTTTATTATGACACTGTCACCTGATTGGCTAGTTTGTTCCAGTTCTGACAAGCTATTAGCTATTTGAGCTGTCATTACCTTCCAGTATTCAAGCGCTATTTTCTATTGACTTTACATTGACGTCCTCATTTTTATATTGAAGATTTTTTAATATTGTGATGCGACTTCACATCGGGGCGGCACGGTGGCTCAGTAGTTAGCACTGTCGCTTCACAGCAAGAAGGTCCCGGGTTAAAATCTGACCTGGTCCTTTCTGTGTGGAGTTAGCATGTTCTCCCCGTGTCTGCGTGGGTTTCCTCCAGGTACTCCGGCTTCCTCCCACCTCCATGGACATGCATGTCAGGTGAAGTGGAAACTCTAATTGAGCGTAGGTGTGAATGAGTTTGTCTGTCTCTATGTGTCAGCCCTGAGATAGACTGGTGACCTGTCCAGGTGAACCCCGCCTCTCACCCAATGACTGCTGGGATAAGCTCCAGCCATCCTGTGAACCTTAACAGGACAAACGGGTACAGAATATGGATGGATGGATGGATGGATGGACTTCATATTGGTTATATTGTCCAGCCCTACAGGACACCAAATAGTTTGCAGGGTGATGATGCTTTAAGCTTTACTGATGCAGCATCCAGAAAACACAACACCAATCAATGGCAGATCTACAGCCGTTATGTTTTGTGTAGGTTTTGATTATTCTGTTTATAGCATGGTGATCCTGTACTGTGGAATGCCCGTACCATACTGTGTTACTTCCTGTTAAGATGCTCTCAGCAGCACACCTGTAGAAACTGAGTAGGATGGTTTTATGTACTCTCACTTTGTGCAACTTCCTGAGAAAATAGAGGCACTGTTCTGCTTTTGAGATAATTTTTTTTCAATGACACCATGTTAAATCAGAAGAAAGCAGGACGCTGAGAAACCTGAAATAGTTCACAACCTCCACAGGCTGACCGTTAATTTCAGCGGGTGCATGGATGTGATTTCTCTTCCTGAAGTCAATAATAAGCTCTTTGGTTTTTGGTGTTTTACAGCAGACTACAGATCACAATCATATTTACATGACTGATGACAGGTATTATCTTTTTGTTGTTGTTTCTGTAATTTAAGCTTAACAACAAACCCCCCTCCTTTCCAGATCAGAATCAGAATGAATTCTTTTTTATTTGCCAAATACAAGTGCACAAGGAATTTCTCTTGGTGCGTGGTGTCAGAAAAAATATTAATATAAGTATAAACAATANGCACAAGGAATTTCTCTTGGTGCGTGGTGTCAGAAAAAATATTAATATAAGTATAAACAATATGTATAATAATACAGATCAAAATACAAAGGCATAAAAGTAAATGTGGTAAAAGTAAATGTGCAAACAAACAGTATTGCACCAACAGTGGATAAGTTAACATGAGTAAAAATAATGTAAACAGAGAATATTGCACCAGTTGTGGTATGTAAACATAACCAATGAGATTGTAGGTAAAGAAATAAAGTGGGAGATAACTGATTGAATAATGACATTTATGTGAGTAGTAATGTGATGATGACACAGATTTGATGCAGCTAAATGACAGCAGAGTCCAGAGAGAAGAGTCTGAGATTATAAGAGTTTATGAGAGTTTATAAGGGTTATGGCCTGGGGGAAGAAGCTGTGTAAGTGGTGAGTAGTTCTTGTGTTCAGAGCTCTCAACCTCTGATTTCTCAGAGAGGGGAGATGCTGAAAGAGTGTGTGTCCAGGATGGGAGGGGTCGGCCATGATCTTCCTTGCTGTCTTGTTTGACCTGGCAGAGGGCAGGTTGGTAATGGAGGGAAGTGGACAGCCAATGATCCGCTCTGCACACCGCACAATCCACTGGAGGCTGTGCTTAGATTGCGATGTAGCAGAGCCGAACCAGACAGAGATGGACGATGTGATGACTGATTCTGTGATGGCTGTGTAGAACCTGAGCAGCACACCTGTGACAGCCTGAACTTCTTTAGCTGCCTCAGGAAGTACAGCTCTGCTGGGCTTTGTTGGCGATGATGGTGTTGTTCGTGTCCCACTTTAAGTTCTGCTGGATGACAGTTCCCAGCAGTTTAACAGACTCTGCTCTGCTNGGAGAGAGTAGGGGTGAGGTGGGCTTTCTTCTGAAGTCAACGATCATCTCTTGGGTTTTTGTGACGTTGAGCTCCAGATTGTGGTCATCACACCATGACACCAGATGGCTGGCCTCCTCTCTGTATGTAGGCTCATCTCCGTTGGAGATAAGACCAACCATGGTGGTGTCATCAGCAAACTTGAGGAGTTTGACTGATGGCCGTTGGAGGTGCAGTTGTTGGTGTAGAGGGCGAAGAGAAGAGGAGAGAGCACACATCAAAATAAAGTGGCTAGACTGGTCCTAAGATGCTCTTATCACACTAACATTACTATTATGCATGACAGATTATTCTGGCTTCTGGTCAAAACTAAATTACTATTTAGTTTAGTAGTTTTTCTGTGGAAAGCGCTATTTGTGGGAACCCCTAAATTTTTACATGATGAGTTAGAATACTCAAATCAAGTTCATCCCTATCAGACTCATTATAAATATTTTATCGCTTCCTCGGTTTAAAAACAACTTCTTAGTCACTCTGTCATCTATAGGTCTGTGTGGCATGGAATGGACTGCCAGAATTTTTTAAACAACACACAAGTATTTATATTTTTAGGAAGCAAGTAAGAAATTATTTAAAATGCAAATATGATTGATTTGTTGCTGTTTTTGGGTCATGCTTTTATGATGATATTCATTGTATTTGTATTACTGTGTTATTGTTAGATTTCTTGTTTGTATGTTTTTAATTCTATATTTGTTTATCAAATTTTGTATTTTAAAATTGTTGTATTTTTAAATTTTTGGTCCCCAGGAAGACTAGCAACCGCTGAAGTGGGAGCTAATGGGAACCAATAAATAATAAAGACAATAANCCCCAGGAAGACTAGCAACCGCTGAAGTGGGAGCTAATGGGAACCAATAAATAATAAAGACAATAATAAAGACATCCTTGGGGGGTGCCGGTGCTGAGGAAGAGAGGATCAGAGAGAAGGTTGTCCACCTTGTTGCTTTTTGTTGTGAGGAAGCTGGAGATCCACTGACAGATGGAAGTGGAGATGTTGAGCTCTGCCAGTTTTTCCACAAGCAGTTGAGGAATGATGGTGTTGAAAGCAGAGCTGAAGTCCATGAGAAGAACACGAGCGTAGTTGTTGGTGCTGCAGGACATACTGCAGAGTTACGTTGATGGCATCGTCCACAGACCATCTGTTATTCAATAATTTATGCTTATAGATTCTGATTGTAGTTTTTCTGATTTCCTGTTGGAAATAGGAGATGTTAATGATCCCATCCTGTCAGCGTCTATTGATCTCTCTGATCCTGCATTAATAACAACTCTACGCAGGACTTATCAGAGTATCTTCATGTTTCTGTTCAAGGACCATACCAGTGATTTTGCTTGTTTGAGCCCAATAAATACTACCCACATACATGTTATGCTACTGACAGCCATTTTCCAAAACATGAAATTATAATTTTAGTTTTCTGTTATTTTTCCAAATCCCCTAATATTTCAAAATCAAATCTTCAACCTTAAAATTCAATGCTAACACTTAAGTGCAATTGTACAAGGCACAGTTGTATTAATTTCTCACTAAAAGCCATTTTCTCTGTGGACTATATTCTAGCAGGGAAATGCATTTTCTTTCATGTGGCTCCATGATGGATCAGTTAAATTAAGTAACTTTGGTAAAAAAATGTATTCAACATTTTGTTTGCTATGACTAGACACGTTTCAGGTCTGTACACGTTGATTTTTAAAGTGTACTGGAATGAACTGGAACCTATGGCTGCTTGGAGTCATATGTTCGTCAGCAATGTACCACGTGTGCTGGTTACATTTATTGGGCTTAAACATGTAAAATCACAGGTATGTTTTAAAGGACCATAGCGGCCATTTTGCATGTTTGAGCCTAATATATTAAATTTTCATGCAAAAATGCATATGAAAATTGAATATATTAGGCCTCATGCAAAATGGATGGTATGGTCCTTTAAGATGAAGATACTTCTCTCCGTATTGCTGAATAATCAATAAACAGGATGAGGCTTTTGCATTTGGTCTCATAAAGCTTATGAATTATATGCTTGAAGTCAGAGGTTTTAGATTATTCATTTTGCTGACATCCCAATAAACAAAGATCCATATCTTTGTGCTGCATGTCACTGATTTACATCCTCCAACCGTGAGGTAATTATTTCAAGATATACAGCAGCACATTAATGGTGTTGAGGGTGCATGTATTTTCAACTATGGGTTATCATATATTAAACCACATTGACAGTGGATATAATAACAAGAAATCACATAATTTAAAGTAATTCAACATAGGAACGACTGATAAATCTGACTTGTAGTGTTGTTTTTGTCGAAAGTGTGTTCAGAAAGGTGTTGAACCCTGTTGTAACTTGTGAGGTTTTGCTGTTGTTGTACATTTTGTATTATATTTTAGTGTTGATAGACAAAGAAACAGTTGACATTTCTGTGCTGTGATGAAACTCCATGAGTTTGATTTTAAGACGTGCCTGTTATCTTCATATCTGCTGCCACATGCAGAGCAGCGGGGTAAATGAGTATAAATGCTGTGGTGACTGATTGTTATCTTCACTCTGCACAGCAGAATGCAGACAGATTACCCAAGAAGGAAGATGAAATCATTTTGTTGTCTAGGAAATGCAACCAACTAAAATATCAGGCACCAAAAACCTGCAGCAAAAGGTGAAGACAAGGCTTTTTAAGCTGAAT
Organism: Lucifuga dentata; assembly: GCA_014773175.1. Lineage (NCBI taxonomy): Eukaryota > Metazoa > Chordata > Actinopteri > Ophidiiformes > Bythitidae > Lucifuga > Lucifuga dentata. The sequence goes on from VXCM01002480.1 coordinate 33,371, forward strand.
TTATGTTGGTGGAGATATTGAAACCTCTCTGGTAATTTCATGGTTCTTTCTGTGATGTGGGATGCTTTTATTTCACAACACTTTATTGCATTAAGCAACATCAAAGGCAACATTTTCCCCAAAATGCTGCAGCTTTCTTTGCTCTGCCTCATTTGAAAAGAACTCCATCTGTTTGCTTCTCCTCCCTTAGAGTCCTCACAGTACGCTAGATCCCTCAGAACCCAGGACCTGAGTCAGGCCAAGTCCAGATTCTGTTCAATCTAATCGTGTTGGTCTTTTGATATTACCTCCGGTCTCCCTATCAGCTCGGACCACATGGTGCGTCATAATCACTGCAGGAGAAAATGCACTTCTTGAGGTGAGATGTGGAGCTTGAACTGAAGTGCTGGAAAAATAGAAGTGTTCTTTGCCCACATTAGGAACATGTTGAATAGAGAAGCTGCAGGTTAATTGGTGGAGCATCATGGTGCTTGCCAGTGTTGGTGCTCTCTCTCTCTCTCTGGGTTTGGGTCTGTTCTCCACAGCATTATAGATTGGGTCAGATTGTCCTCAGATTCCTTTTGGGTAAAGTCTCTTTATTTAAAACTTAATAATGAACATTGGGTCTGGGGAGATTTTCCATGAGTCCATTTTGGGTGAAGACCTCTATCCTCCTCTGCTGTGCTGCCTGAACATAAAGCACATTTCAGTATTTGGAAAGTAGCAACATGTAGAGCTGCTTGCACTGGTGGTTAATGAGGCCTGCAGTATTAACTAGAATAGTATATTTCCTAAAGGAAATGTAATGTATGCTTGCCTCTTGCCGGGACTTCCTCCATTGCTGCATGTGTGTGATCTGATGTTTGTTCCAGAGTGGGGGACGGGTGTTAGCATGTCTGCACTCCCCATGCACTTTCAAAGGGAAAAATCACGTTGTTTCTTTTCAAAAATCAACTGTGGTTGTTATAGCGCCCTCATCAGGTTGACTGATGACTCATTTATTGCACACGTGTACTGCATGTATCCACCAAGTTTGGTAACAGACTAATTTGTTAATGAGATATAGCAGGTTTTGTTGAATGAGCTACACCCAATCAACTTTGGCAGCCAATTGTAGCAAAATGAGAAGAAATATTAAACAACATCAAATGGAATTTTGGTTTGCATTGGTCCAGAGATTACACATGCCAAATTTGGTGTCAATTGAGCAAAATATGTAGGAGTACAAAAAAAAACAAAAAAAAAAAAAACTNAAAAAAAAAAAAAAACTGTTTTTGGAAAAAATTCAAAATGGCAGAAAATCTGGTCAGGCAGAAATGGGTGGGGCCTATATGGATGAATGCATCTCAATCCAAGGAATCCAGGGGAAAAAAGAATTTTGAAATAGGACACACGGTTCAAAAGTTATAAGCTAAAATGCAAAAGCAGTTATTACAGCGCCACCATCAGGTCAATATGTGTAATTTTATTTTGAGGGTAACATTTATAATCTATCTGGAAAGGCTGGTTGCAGTAGTCCTTATGGTTTTTGACATAAAAATACTTGAAATTTCTCCCGATTAGATTTTCGCATTTTTCACAAAAAACAGCTTGTTGTATTAATAATAATAATAATAGTAATAATTTTATTTATATAACACCTTTAAAAACAGTGTTTACAAAGTGCTTTGACAGACAAAGCAATACAATACAACAGCAGCAAACCAAACAGACAGGCAAAACAAGAGCAGGACAAAATTCAGGTAAAGTTCAGTTAAGCTACAGTTAAAACATTGGTAAGAAAGTTAAAACATTGGTAAGATTGGTACTCCTCTCTGTGTCATGTCACACGTTTTGACATGCGGGACGAGTATCGCGCTTGAAGTTAAGGAAGAAGAAAATGGAAGAAGAAGAAAAATAAGTATGCAGCATTTTAGGATGTGTGCTGCCTTTGGCAAGCACACATAACATGGTGTGTCTATGAAGGTATATTATTCTTAGTTTTTAACCACTTATGGGACAGAAACTGTGGGTGACCTCACTTTCACATCTGTGTCTGAAAAAATAAATTTGTCATCTCTGACTCCGCCTTTATTTTCCTCAGCAGCAGACAGAACCAGGCCTTTATTTTTAATTCTAAGCAATATGTGTATGTAACCTTCATGTATCTCTGCCAGTAAATTAGTGTCCTTCAGTTTGCCTTGTAAACCCTCTATAAAGAGGCTATAAATGGCTGTTTAAAGTGTGGACCTGTAGTATTACATCAGCAACAGTATGGTGTTGATGAATTTCCGGGGGTGTCATATGCCAGTTTGAATTCATGATGTGATGAAAATAGTCTCATAGCCAGCTCGCAGTGTCCCACCGCTGATGGAAGTGTCCAGAAACTGCTTTACATAACTGCATAAAAACAGCACCGCCACAAGGGGGCAGCACTGGTGTTTAACAGGACATGTGGGAGGGGAGCAGCGTGCGGGCATGGGGGCGTGAGATCTGGTAAGATGGAGGGGGGNCAGCAGGAGACCCTGTGCTGAACCTATTAAAAACATGTTCAGCTCATTGGCCCAGGTTGTCTTCCCTCTGCTGTCATGAGAAAACATCTGCAGAGTTATTTTTACCAGCACACTTAATAAATACCAACATGCTGCTCTTCAATTTCCACATCTAAGGAAAAAATGAAAGCTATTTGTGCAGCAAAATTTAAAGCTTTGCTCCTTATAAGTCCAGCAGCCGTTTGGCCCTTGAAATATGGAAGCAAATTCAGAGGCAGAAATCATCAGGGCTGTGCTGGTGGCAGCTTCCTGTAAGCCTGCTCTCTCTCTCTCTCTCTCTCTCTCTCTCTCTCTCTCTCTCTCTCTCTCTCTCTGTCTTCTCTGTTCCTGTGTCCCCAGGACAGATGGTGTGTGTCAGCAGCATGCCAGTCCTCATATCTCACGATGGGCCTCTCCCATGTGGAGGGAGGGAGAGAGAGAGAGAGAGAGAGAGAGAGAGAGAGAGAGAGAGAGAACTTGGCTTTGTCATTTTAATGCAATGAAGAGAGGAAATTTCTTGTGAGCATGGATGAAACAAGGGAAGAGAAAGGAGGAGAGAGGTCCAGACAGAAATGTCAAGAGGGAAAGACTTAATGCAATGAAGAGAGGATGAAGAGAAAGGATGAAAAGGAATGAAATAGAGAAGAGTGGTGCATCAGGGGAAAAAGAGCAAGAAGAGTGGAGAAGAGAGAGATGTGTAAGGCAATGAATGACGATGGAGAATGAGATTAAAAAATATTAACAGCATGGAGAAAATGAAGGGAAGAGAGAAGAAAAGGAATGAGAGGAAAGACAGAGGAGAGGTATGGAGGAGCTTTCTTAGTCTTTCAAGTCAGCCTTATCTGACACATTCAGTGAAGCTGATTGGTTGCCATGGTGATGTAGTGGGCTTGGGGGTAGAGAGAAAGAAGGACTTTTGAGGTTTTGATGTCTTTCAATCAAACAGCTGAGAGCAACTCAACACGCACACACACACACACACACACACACACAGAATATAAAATACATTTGCTGCCATTGCAGACTCACACAGCAGCTGCACACTGATTACATTGCTGATAAATCTCACGCTAATCAGTAGGAATAAATGTGTAAAATGTATAAATGATTAACATGCTACAAATGTTAAACTCTTCTGTTCATCATGAATCACTTCAGGCTGCCTGACAGAACCGACTGCCTCAGTCTGTTACAGAGATCAGCACTCACATTTAAAAATAAATATAATAAAATATAGCTTATATCAGCCAAATGCTGTCTGGGAATATTTGCACAAGGAATTCTGCAAAATTTCAACTGATTCAGATTCCTGATTTCATTGTCTTGCTGTAGTGCCCCCTACAGGCCAGATGACACCAAATTTGACATAATTTTACATCAGTTTGAGTTCATAAGTATCCATGCAGATGATTTTTATTCATGTTTATTTCAGTGTTTATTTTACGTCCACAGCCTTTTACAGGAAATTGAAATGTAACAAATAAAGCTCTGTGCTTGGATGAAACAGAATGCAATGTTTAGGAGAAGCTGTAACTAAGTTTGACAAAAATTCTACATGTCTGAAAATTTGTTTTGACATATTAGTGGTAATTCATTAAAAAAAAAAAAAAAANTTAAAAAAAAAAAAAAAATCACTGCACAGCATCACGCAAAGTCAGAGGTTGATGTTTGAAGATGCAAAGTGTCACTGGAATGGATCAAATGGTTTAATTAAAGTGATGGATCAGATGAGTGAGCTCATCCTTTACATTTATTGATCACTAATGTGATCAAATAGAGCAAAAAAGAAAAAAAAAGAAAAAACAAAAGACTCCGGTTTCATCATTTACCATCAAAATGAAACAGGTCTTAATTTGTGTGTGACAGAGTGTTTTATGAATAAGCAGATGAATAACCAACATGTACTGTAAATAAGGAAGTAGCGCAGTAAGACTTAAGTAAGATGATAAAAAACACCATAACAGGCATTTATGAGTAAAGAAATGAGTAAAGAAACATGTTTGTGTGATGTGATCTGCAGTTTTATGAAGTATGAGTGTTCCATTTAAGAATCCAGCAAAAATAAATAAATAAAATGTTTCTCCACCTTATAGTTCAGTAGTTATGAGCCAGAATGTGAAGCATTTAGTAAACGGCCACGAGGTGGCAGAGTCTGAGCTACAAATGCTTATCAGTTGCTGCTTCATCGCCTTTGACTTTTATTGATATTTGTATTTTATTGATGTATGAGAGCAGTAAACTCAGGCTTCCTCATGCTGCAGCACTTTGTTCTGTCTGCTCTTCGCTGTTATCAGGCTCAAACACCAAGACTCCTCCAAAACAAACAAACAAAACCTCTTATGCTGCTACCTTATGATTGTGGGTCATTTGAATCTGCGCAATTTTAAGTACCGTATATACTCAAGTATAAGCCGAGTTTTTCTTTTACCAAATTTCGCAACGCAAATTGGGGGGTTGGCTTATACACGAGAAATTCAGATTTGATCCCAGAGAAGGAAATTTTCAGGAGTGGAAATAGTACTATTACCACTACCCATGAAAAATAGTTTAAATCATACCTTAGAATGAGATATTTACAGACTAAACATCTTATCCAGCACATTTTGCGGTGGCCAGTAAGTGCTGATGTGATTGGTCAAATACAGAAGAATGGGCCAATCAGAGATGACCTTATAAAAGTGCTGTTTCATATACCGGTAAGGTAACATTATTTTGTAGCATGTTTTGTGCTTTATTAGCAAGAAGCTTGAGATAAGATACAACACAGAATGGAAACGACACGGACTCAAAGAGGAAAAGAGCGTCGTATGAGGCTGGTTTCAAGATTCAAGTTGCTGAATGTGATGCAGAGCATAATAACTGCAAAGCAGCTTCACACTTTGGTGTGAATGAGAAACAAGTACCGAGTGGAGAAAGAGCCTGGGTGTCCTACAGGATGTGAAAATCATTTTTATAGACATCCATCAGCAACGCTTTGGGTGGATCAGAGGATGACGCTCTTTGGCTACAAAATGAAAAGACTGATCAAGAAGAGGAGGAAGAGGAGTAGAACATACCAGCTGACTGGGATGATGATCTCATTAATGATGAGGGCAAATGTTACACAGAGCAGGACTGGAATGAACTGTTTGGCGATTCAGACAAGGAAGAGTCAGCTAATGTTACCGTAGTTACGATAACAGTTACGGTTAGCTGCTGATTACCATTATCAGTTACGTTAATGCTAATTATGGTAGTTAGCTACGGTAATCAGCTACTGTCACGTGTACCGCTACCAGTATGTGGATTATTTTCAGAAAATCAGAGGAATACTATGATAACACCCAGAAAAAACAGGTACTGGTAATTTGTGTAGTATCGTGTAATATACAGCAGTAATGAGGTAGGAACCTTTGTGATGTGATGTGTTGCCAGGGGGAATTTATTCAATAAAGGAATGGGAGTTTTGCTGGAAGACATGTGTGGTGCCTGTTAATTACAAATGATCACAACAGAACAATTTGCTAAATAAATAAACTGATGGAACAACATCAGGGGGTCGGCTTATATACGAGATCAGCTTACNAATTTGCTAAATAAATAAACTGATGGAACAACATCAGGGGGTCGGCTTATATACGAGATCAGCTTACAGTCGAGTGTATATGGTAATGATGTGACATCTGTTTTCTCTTTTCTGAGATTCATGTGTTTCTGTGTGTGTGTGTGTGTGTGTGTGGGGNGAGGTGTGGCAGGTGGTGTGACCTGATTGGTTGAATGACCAGCCTGCCATGGAGACTGATGCTGCATTCGAGCACCTCTGAAGTCAGATTTTTCCGACTTCCTACTTGGAAAAATGTGTTGGAACGGCATTTAAAAGTCGGAGCTCCGACTGGGAAACTCAGACCAACGTTATCTACCCCGACTTCACTAGTATGATGTCACTCAACATGGCAGCACCCGTGGAAACGAGCTTTGTTAATGGAAATGATCAGTAAACAGCAGAATAAAATATTTTTCTTACGTGACATTATAATAAAAAGGTCAAAATAGATCGCCATGGGAACTATCAGTGGCAGGCCGTGTATTTTACACCTAGGCCTTCAATGCTATCCTCCCATAATCAAACCACCTTCTAATAACCTCAGCATAACACTAGGACTATATGCTGCTGTTATTAGACATAACCAGCCCATATTCAGTGACAGTAACCTTTATCNCACTAGGACTATATGCTGCTGTTATTAGACATAACCAGCCCATATTCAGTGACAGTAACCTTTATCTAGTGGAATAAAATGATTTAACAAGAGGATCAACACCTATGACAGTTACAACACACTAACTGCAGAGACATGAATAGGATGTAGCATTATTACGCATTATGACAGGATGCTGCATCACATATAAACATAGCATAACCTAAATCAGTGTCATTACCAAAGAAACAAGAACAAACTCACAACAACCATCACATTTACTCATACGACCAGCAAGTAAGATAAAATGCTGTAAAACACAAATAATACAATCAGATTCAACAGGCTTCTCCACAGATTCCAGCTACATAAAAATCTATCAAACTAACCAAAGCTGCTCATCATCTGAAGACAAAGTCCATCCTCCTTTCTGTCTTTAGAAAGAGTTTAACCACATGGTCATACATATTTCCAGCTTTTCTTGAAAGGTCCTTCTTGAAAAAACCTTTGTCAGTAAATCCATTATTCTTCTCCTCCTTCAGCCATTGTGCATTAAAAAAACAACAGGACTAAGTAAAAGTCTAAACAAAAAATCTAAAACACTACATCTAAAAATCTAAATGTCAAGAAAGAAAGTTTAAAAAAAAACATTAATGCTATGTTACATGCTAGCTAGATTTACTTGAGTTAGCTAAGCTAACCGGCTCTCTTCTTCTTCTGATGAATTTCTGGCAGGCTGTTTAGCTGTTAGCATAATGCTGTACTCCGATGACATAGGCCAAGGCCAGCTAGAAGGCTCTGACGTGTAAAAGAATACGCCCAACATGGCAAACTCAGAATCTGATTGGTTAAAGAATATGACAATCAACAACATCGTCCCATTTGCTTGAATAGCAGAGGAGATTCACTAGAGATTCTGAAGGCCTCAGGCTAGATTTTTTTTACCTGGAGACAGCACAGGTGGAAAATCTGATTGGATAAAAGCTCTAATTTGTATGAGCTGCACTGGAAGAAGCAAACTGAGAGAGAGAGTACCATAGTGATGTAATGACGTTAATAACAAAAGTGATGGGAACAAACTTTGTAAAATACATACAGCATTAATTAAAATATATATTAAATTATAAAATCATAATTTGATGATTCTGACAATCTCTAGGCCAGCAGAGAAGGCCTTGCTGGACCTGACAGCACACCACTGCTATCAAAAGTGTATAACTGTTTGCCATTGATATGTAAGTGTTAATAATTCCAGAATATTAGTTCTCTGCACAAATATTTAATACAGTGATTAATATCATAGTAAAACAACATAACCAAACAGTCCTGTAGTCTAACTTTACTTTAGTTAGCATTTATTACTAAGTATATTTAATCTGACAGTATTTATTGGCAGACGCTGCCATGCTATTTTGTTTACATATGGCTGGAATGGTTTGAGGTCAGAAATTCCGAATGGGAAAAATCCGACTTCTGAGGTAGCTCATACGCAGCATGAGTTGACGACAGTAAGTCACTTTCGTGCTAAGTACCAAAGTGAACTGCTGCACCATGTCGACACCACTTTTAGCTAACAGTGATCTCTGTAATAAGGTGTGAATAGTTGTAGTCTTGAAGGTGTGAAGCTATTTCCTTTTATGCCAGTTTTTTCCTGCTTTTTTTTTTTTTTTTTTTTTTGCAGTTGACTCAGTATGATTGTATGTTGGTTTCATTTATTTTGGTAGATGAGGTAATATAACATAGCATAGTGCTTTTTGTTTATTGTTTTAGCCTTGATGTCAGTGCTTCAGAGGTAAAGTAAGAATAAAAAGGAAAACTGACAAATTCTGCTCAAATTCTGCCTGGTCTTTGAAAAAAGACTCTCTTTTATGTTTTGGTTGAACACAGCATGCTATATTTATTTTACAACATTACAATAGTGCACAACATCTTACACAAGCAGAGCTGGTAGAGTAGCCAGAAACTGTACTTAAGTAAAAGTATTGTTATGTATTGTTTATGATAATATTAACTCAAGTATAAGTAAGAGTAGTCACCAAAATAATGACCTAGTGAGAGTGAGAAAGTAATTATTAAAAAGATTACTTGAGTAGTGAGTAACTTTGATCAGGCTTATTCTTTAGAATAATCAACAAGCTGTAAAGGCTCATCTGAGGAAAAAAAATGCAAAGTAGCCATATGTAGCTTCTAATACAATCCAAATCATATCATATAAAGAAACAGTAGACAATAATTAATCAGATATTTACTACATAACAAATCATGACAATTCTGGCCTGACCCCAAGACAGTTAGCTAGGTAAGCTTCATGAATTTTCTCAGAATAGAACAGGAAAACTTGAGTTAGCATTAGCAGCAGCAGCAGCTAGTTAAGACAGTTAGCTAGGTTAGCTTCATGAATTTACTCAGAATAGAACAGGAAAACTTGAGTTAGTATTAGCAGTAGCAGCTAGTTAAGTAGCTAACGTTGCAGCTTACCACCACCACTTTTCCTCAAGTTCCATGTTGATTCTTAGAAGCTGAAATGTCACATTTTTAACGAGACACAGACGCAACATGTTATGTAGCTGTTGGTTTTGGTAGACTGAAAAGAAAACAGCATTTGAATGTGTGGCAGGGATGTATCTCTTCTAAACCTCCTGCTGTTGATTCCACCATGACTGTTCTGCTCCAGGTGAAACCGTGGAAACGGAGGGTGGAGGTGTGGCTACTTGGGGGTGTAGTGTCTGACAATGAGAGAAAAACTGAACATGACTTAATTCAAACAGTAAAATCAAAAGTAACACAAAGAGTGCGACCAAATGTAACGGAATAAAAGCATATTTTTATCTTAAAAAATATACTCAAGTATGAGTTAAAAGTATCCTGCAATAAAACTACTCAGTAAAGTACAATTTTGTGAAAAAAGTTACTTAAATAAATGTAACAGAGTAAATGGAACACACTACTACACACCTCTGTTCACAAGAATATATACTTTCATTATATACTGTTACACTTATGGGTCTTTCTACATATTTAAAGGACAATACCAACAATAATGTATGTTTTAGCCCAATACTGTATATACAATCCACACATTACATACAACCATTTATCAAAACATACTGCCCAAACGGTAAATTTTAGAATAGTTTTTCCTACCTTCCAGACTGCCACTGGTTTCAGTTCATTCCAGTACGCTATAAAAATCAATTTGTAGAGACTTGGAACGTCCTTGATGTGAACATGACATTTATTAATTTTTTTATTTTTTTTTTATTTATTTATTTTTTTGTCAAAGTAACTTTATTTAATCAATCCAACACAGAGCTACATGGAAGATGATGTATGTCTCCACTAGAGAATATAGTCCCTGGAGAAGATGACTTTTACTGAGAAATTAAAATGGCTGCGTGCCTTCTCCAGTCATGCATAAGTGTTAGGCTGCGGGCACACTAGCACTTTTTATGGTGAAATTTTGGAACAAAATCAATTCACTTCAATGTCATCACTGCGAATAGTACATTTGCTTATGGGGGTAAACTAAATTCTCGCGATGGCAAAATTAATTTGCATGCTGGTATAATATAAAATACGTGCAATGTTTTTGCATCGATAAATCTGCATGATGCTTTCGTGTAGAGTTCAATTTTGGTGAACTTTCACACTCAAATTTACATAGTTTCCCAATCACAACCCTAACCCTGATGCTGCTGACCTTTGACAGAATGGAGGGAGCTGTTGTCTAACATGGAGGAAGCTGTGATATTAGCTGTGTCTCATCATGTGATTATGTACAACCTGCTCTGCTGCAGAATAAACTTCTCCTCAAAAAAGAATCAGCATGGTTTGCAGTCAGGCATGAGATAGGAGCGGATAGTAGAAAATACATTATTTACATAAATTACATTTATGTAAATGTATTGTCAGATTACTGACTGAGCTAGCTAGCTTTCTTGTAGTTAGCTAACTGGCAAGCTAGCTGTGCTAACATGCGAGCTAGCTGGCATGTCACCAGCTAGCTCTTATGTTAGCTAGCCAGTGACACAAGCTTGTTGAGCATTTGGTTATGCAAATAATGTTATGTGAGCATAAAAACAGAAACAGTCCTGTAATAAATTAACTTTATCTTTCTGTTCTCATTTCTGAGTCTGCTGCTTGATATTGGAACTGCAAGAAACATCCACCATGGCGAATTTGCAAAGATGCTTGAATGAAATTCATATCGCATATTCTTAGCATTACCGTGGCCTTAGAAGGTGAAACATTGAATTTTAAGGTGCATGTATGACCTGAACATTTGATTTTGAAAGGTTAGGGGGATTTGGAAAAATAAAAGGAAAACTAAAATGTGTTTTGGAAAATGGTTGGCAGTAAAATAACATGTATGAAGGTTGCATATATTGGGCTTAAACTACACACATTTAGAATGATTAGAGATTTACTACCATTTCATGCTGCTAATATCTTTATGCATTCCATGATCTTCTTGCATTTAAATTCCTGTTCAACCTCCTGGTCTCAAGCAACTCCTACAACGATCAAACCTTTAAAGAATGATATAATTGTGCCATAAAAATTCAAGTCAGAAAGCCACTTAGATACCACCACTGCCATATTCTGAAGAAATTAAACATAAGTTCAGATAATTTTATCAAATTTTCTAATTCAAGGCTAATTTTTCAATGTTTCCATAATAAGGCTCCACAGGTTCTTAGTGACGTGGTGAAACCTCTTTGGGTTTATGCTTCTGTTATTCAGGATGCAGCTGCTGGAAATTGTAAAGTTCTGTTTGCAAAACTCCTTTGGACAGACGACCTTTTCTGTTCAGGGTTAAAATCTGGAGCTCTTTATCTGTAGAGCTCCAACAGGACGATAACTGGATCATTTTAAATCTAAGTTGAAACAGCATTTGAAGAATGCTCAAGAGCGTTATCATGGGTTAACATCTGTCCTCAATCCTGTATAGCTCTAAGGCTTTATATTTTGTTTTTTATAAATTATGTGAGACTGTGATTACATTCTAGTGGGTTTAATGATGGACAGTGCATTGGTATTTGTATTTGTATACTACATTGCAGGTTGTGTGTTTGTTTTGTTGTTTGTCTTGCTCAGTTGCATGAGTATGTATTTTAGTTTGTTTTATAGTTATTCTAATGTGTAATGTTGTATTGTACTGTAGATTATGTACTTCTGTGAAAGCCCAAATAGGGATAAGCTTTGCAAAAAACAAACAAAAAAAATTGTATGATGTGCAGCATTGGTTTATTCATTCAATGACATATGTCTCTGCATCAGTCTCTATCTAAATAAGAATTTAAATAAATTAAAACATGCAAAAATCAGTGGTATGGTCCTTTAAGAACCTCTGGTCTCAAACTGTTCACATCAGTCCTGGTCTTCACACAGACATCAGGTCATTCTTACCTTTTACGTCAGACTGGGTGTGAATAATGGATGAGGTGAGGAGTTTTGGTGAGAATTTGTGTTTTTCAGATTCAGCATGAAGCTGCTCTCACTTTACTAAACACATTCTCCACTTTCCACACACACTCTCCCACTGGGGAAAGTAGCACAGACGATTAGAACGGACTTTGTTCAATGAGGAGCAGACAGCTGAGAGGCTCAGTGTTTACACTCCTTTATTCTCTCATTCTCTCTTATTCTTCCTCCTCTTCTGCTTCACCCTCCTCCTCCTCCTCCTCCTCCTCCTNCACACACACACACACACACACACACACACACACACACACACACACACACACACAAATTAAATTCACAGTTGCAAATGTGCATATGCACAAACACATGAATCAAGTCAGATAATCCATACTCACACACACTCACACACACACACACACACACACACACACACACACACACACACCTGCTCAGGGGAGATAAGTGTTGAAGCTGTGATCAGAGCCAAAGTCCTCTGAGCCTTAAAGTCTAAAGCTGCAGGCTGCTGCTAACATGCTCATAGCTACACCTGCTGCAACATCCCTCCATCCATACCTCCATCCATCATCCCTCATTCCTCCCTCCACCATTCCTCCATCCATCATACCTCCATCCCTCCATCCATCATACCTCCATTCCTCCATCCATCATCCCTCATTCCTCCCTCCACCATTCCTCCATCCATCATCCCTCCACCATCCCTCCATCATCCATCCATTCATCATCCCTCCATCCATCCCACATCCATCCTTCCCTCCATCCATCCTCCCTCCATCATCATGCCTCCATCCATCCCTCTGTCCCACCATCCATCCATCATCCCTCCATCCATCATTTTTGCTATACGTTTTCTAAACTTAAGTGATTTTATTAGCTTCTTCAGCACGTTCTGCTGTTAGATATATTTGATCAGACATGAAGGTAAGACTTAGCTTGCTGCTTTGTCCTTATAGAAGAATCAGCCTGACTGTATCAAACAGTAAGAATTCAGCATTAGCATGGAGCACGACCCTGCACTCTACATAAGGAACACATAAATAACCACTCAATTAAATATGTATGTGTCTGTATTTGTACTGTATTTCTGATCAAAGCAGAGTTTAGTGTGTGTTGTAGAGTTGTGTGTGTTGCCAGATGGTAAAAGCTGATATTTGGAGAACAGGAGCTGTGTCAGACTGTTTTCTTTTTCTTTTCTTACAGACACATTGTTCATACACCAACAGTTGGCACGGCAGCATGAGCTTAGAGTTTCATTTCATGAAAAACAGCAGTGTCATACCAAAAGAAATTACACTTTCCAAACTCATCGATATGATCAACCTCTTATAGCCTGAGTAATAACAGGAATATAAATACATTTATGTTTAGCGCAATTTATGCATTGAATACAGCTCAAAGTGCTTTAAATTAAAAAAGGGAAAATGCCAAGAAAACCATGTAAATAGAACTGAATAAAACGGCACACAATTAAAATTAAATCCTCAAAAATATGTAAAAACAATTAATGAATGTGGCTCTGGATAATTAAAATTCTATAAACAGATGAAAATATTGGAGATTAAAATAAGAACACCAGTTGTATGCAAGATTTCACAAAGCCCATCCTGCTGCTTAGTGTAACACTCATTTACACACATACACTTTTACACATTACACACACATATACACACACATTAAAACTTTCATTATACTCAGATTAATGCAGTAAATTGATTTTTTTCAAACATCGTATAAACACCATAATTAGAATCTAGGTAACCTGGAGTAAGCTTACTCAGGATAGATGATGTGATTTTAAATCATCTCCACACATGTGTCCTCACCTGTCAGACTCTCCTCATACTAAATTACACAATGTGTCATGTATGTTTGACAAACCATGGAATCCCATACACGTACACGTCTTACTCACATTATTGCCTTAATTGGATTCGACAAATAACTGGAGTGTATCGAACATGTAAACATACTGATAAGGTCATGCCTGTCAGGAGGTTGGTCATGTATGTTCTCATGGCTGATGGGGAGTTCAGGATCAGAGGTGAGTGTCTGGATACGAGAGCAGGGTTTTATTTTCCTAAAAAGCAGAATTTAGTACAGCTCACACTAATGAACTTAGCCACACAAACACACACACACACAAATATACACACACTGTGTACTCTCTATCACCATTAGCACAATGTTGTTATAAAACTCAATTCTGCAGCTTGTAACATATAAGCAGCATAACGCTACATGTTCCCAACATCCCTAATAACACCAAATGATCTCATGTATAATCTGACCCCCTAATGTTGTTCCATCAGTTTATTTGATTAGTAAATTACCTGTTTTTCTGAGTATTATCATAGTATTCCTGTGATTTTCTGAAAATAATCCACGTACCGGTAAACATGATATTTATTTCAGCAGCTGATTACCGTAACTGACATAACTTTTCTGGACTCCTCTTCTTTGTATGAATGCAGTGATTAATGTAAGGAAAGATTTACAAATGAGCTTTAATTGTCATGGTGGTTATTTAGCATATTTAGCTGTGTAATTATGGTGAGTTTTTTATTTTTATTTATTTATTTTATTTTTTTAAGAATCTCACCAGTTACATGGTTTTCAGTAATTATTCTGTACCTGAGTTGATGCGGGTCTGTCTATGTGCTGGACATTCCTCGATACGGAGTTTTAGAATTCCCTCAGCCGACCCTTGATGTTGTTCCATCAGTTTATTTGTTTAGCAGATTACCTGTTTTTCTGGGTATTGTCATAGTATTCCTGTGATTTTCTGAAAATAATCCACGTACCGGTAAACATGATATTTATTTCAGCAGCTGATTACCGTAACTGACCAATCACAGCAGAGTTTACTGGCCACAAAATGTGCTGATAAGATGTTTAGTCAGGAAATATCTCATTCTAAGGTATGATTTAAACTATTTTCATGGGTAGTGGTAATGGTAGTATTTCCACCCCGGAAATTTCCTTCTCTGGGATCAAATCTGAATTTCTCCTGTATAAGCTGACCCCTGATTTACTTTCTGAAATTTGGTAATAAAAACTCAGCTTACACTTGAGTATATATGGTAGTAGGAACATTAATCTCAGTGTATGCTAGAAACCAGAACGCTACAGTACAGTATGAACATACATCCAATCACATGGAACCCATTTACACCTCGCATTAAAATCAAATCTGCATCCAGATACATTATCCAGACACCAAAAAACACACGTTAACGTGATAAATCTACATAAAGTGTGTTGAGATCTGGGTGCTATCTGGTCATCTGATCTGCCAGCCTCATCGACCTGAATCAAAGTCAGTGCTTAATTTGTGCCGTAACGCACTGGAATTGAGTTCTGGCACTTATTTCTGATGGCTCTGTGTGTACTGGAGAGATTATTTCAGAAACTAGTGTTCCAGAACTATATTAAGTAATTTAGTTTTAATTTTATATCACTTTTGGACATAATTGTGTACATTAAACAGTAAAATAATTAAATTGTGTACAACAAATTCTTGACAAAATCACGAAAGCGAATTATCGAAGCTAACACACCAACCCGAAATGTGCATAAAATGGATAAAAACGAGCCTTTCTAAAAGCTGATAGAGGAATGATCACACTGTGAAATGTTTCTCCATAGCGGCGGTGTTTTTTTTTTTTCTTTTTTTTTTAATTTTAGTTTCTTAAATGTAGTTACGGTGTGTCTATCAGTGCTGGGACACATACGCAGCAAGCCGGCTACGAGGCTCTCATTTCGGTTTGACAGCTCGCCATGCGTACCATAATAACTGTTGCAGGGAGCGCTGACTGAGTGCTTCCTTAGTGCCCCCCCCCCCNGTAAAAATTAGCATCCCAATCCGACCGTGGTTCCAGCACTTCTTTTTGCCCAAATTAAGCACTGGTCAAAGTCACAAGTATCCTTGTAAATCCGTACGCTGGGATAGGTTCTTAATGTCACTCCACCTCGTCTTCCTGCTCACTATCGGGATCAGGAGCTAACTACAGGAAACAGGTTCCAGACGGCAGCAGCCACGCGAATGAGTCTCATCCATGGAGAGAATAGGAAACAGGAAGTGGCTAATGACCTGCGCTTTTTAATGCAAAGTGAAAACGTGGCCTCAGATTCACTCAAAGTTTTTGATGGTTTCTATTTGAGCACTCAGGAGGAGGACTTTTTTTTTTTTTTTTTTTTTTTTTGTATTTTTCATAATGTAAATTAGAAATGTCAGGTCTATTTAGCTGAACTGTCTCTGTTCCTCTCTTTTTCCTCCTCATGTCTCATCCACTCTCTTCCTGTCTTCTTCTCTCTCAACTAAATGGATTTTTCTTAGAAAGAATTACTCCATTACCTTTAAGGACCCATCAAGTCTTTTTTTTTTTTTTTANTTTTTTTTTTTTTTTAGCATTAATGAGCCTCATTTGGGACTCATTCTACCTCTCAGATTATAGAATTGCATTATACATTTCCTAATTCTATTATTAAAAGAAGACTTTCTTGTTATTTTGGGATCTTTTCATTTTCACATCCAGTCTGGAAGGATGGGAACGATGACAGCTGCTTTCACCATTACTCACCTTTACTGCTCCATTATTTCACTTCTATTACTTTTCTTTGTCATCGTCTGAACTCTGCTGCTCTTCTCTCATCTATTCTCTTTGACTCTCAAGGAGACTCTCTCTCTCTCTCTCTCTCTCTCTGTGTGTGTGTGTGTGTGTGTGTGTGTGTGTGTGTNGAGACTCTCTCTCTCTCTCTCTCTCTCTCTGTGTGTGTGTGTGTGTGTGTGTGTGTGTGTGTGTGGTATGATGTAGTGATAAATTAAATTGAAAAATATGACGTCCCATAGATGATCAGCAAAAAGTGTTGGGTCACATCTGAATGAATTGTGATGGTGAATTATATTCACGCTTTCAGGTGACAAAGGAAGTGATGACATGAAGTTTTCAGGCTGCAGGAAGTGTGTGAGTAAGTGTGTGTGCAGGTTGTGTGAAAGCTTCCACGGGTTCCACTCAGAGCCTTACACGCTGCTGCTGAATCTTTCAGCAGGAAAAACAAAAAAAAAAAATCAAGAGGTGCTGTGGACGTCCATGTGTGGAAAGTCACGTCTGAGCAACACGTCACACGTGCACACACGTCACATACATACACACACCACGTCATGCACAGACATACACACGCGTCACACACAGACACACACATACATCACACATATACATCACACACATACACACACATCACACACATACAGACACATATATCACACACATACATCTCACACACACAGCTAATACATACATCACACATACACACACGTCTCACACACACACACAGATACATCACGCGTATACATCACACACATACACACATCATACACATACAGACACATATCACACACATACATCTCACACACACAGCTAATACATACATCACACACATACACACAAGCACGTCACACAGACACATATATCACACACATATACATCTCACACACACAGCTAATACATACATCACACATGTACACACATACGTCACACACACACAGATACATCATGCATATACATCACACACATACACACACGTCACACACATACAGACATATATCACACACATATACATCTCACACACACAGCTAATACATACATCACACATGTACACACACATACGTCACACACACACACATATATCACGCATATACATCACACACACACGTCACACACATACAGACATATATCACACACATATACATCTCACACACACAGCTAATACATACATCACACATGTACACACACATACGTCACACACACACACATATATCACGCATATACATCACACACACACGTCACACACATACAGACACACATATATCACACATACATCTCACACACACACAAACATGCCTCACGTCTCACATACATCACATGCATAAATCTCGTGACACACACACACACACGTCTCACACACACATCACACGTCACACACATACATCTCACATGTCACATACACGTCTCACACATACATCACACACATATGTCTCACATGCGTCACACACACACACGTCTCACACACACAGCACACACATGCATCACACACGTCACACTCTTCAGCTGTGGTGTCTCAGCACCTTAATTTAATCTGACACAGACAAGATTATATGAACGTTGAAGCCAAACAGCAAGTTTGGACATGAAGATGTGAATTTATTTAAGTGGTTTGTTAACGTCTGTCTTCATGCTAACTATGCTGGTTTGCTGTTAACATCTGTCTTCATGCTAACTATGCTGGTTTGCTGTTAACGTCTGTCTTCATGCTAACTATGCTGGTTTGCTGTTAACGTCTCTCTTCATGCTAACTANGCTGTTAACGTCTGTCTTCATGCTAACTATGCTGGTTTGCTGTTAACGTCTCTCTTCATGCTAACTACGGCGGGTTGCTGTTAATGTGTCTCTTCATGCTAACTAAGCTAGTTTGCTGTTAACATCTCTCTTCATGCTAAGTATGCTAGTTTACTCTTAATGTCTCTCTTCATGCTAGCCGTTTTGCTGTTAATGTCTCTCTTCATGCTAACTATGCTAGTTTGCTGTTAACGTCTCTCTTCATGCTAACTATGCTAGTTTGCTGTTAATGTCTCTCTTCATGCTAACTATGCCAGTTTGCTGTTAATGCTCTTCATTCTAACTATGCTATTTTGTGTTAACGTCTGTCTTCATGCTAGCCGTTTTTCTGTTAATGTCTCTCTTCATGTTAATTTGCTAGTTTGCTGCTAACATCTCTCTTCATGCTAACTATGCCGGTTTGCTGTTAATGTCTCTCTTCATGCTAACTATGCTAGTTTGCTGTTTTAATTTTTTTCTTTCAAAAATTACTTTTGAAAATAGTACCTACTGCAAACTGAAATAGGGATGCTGCTTTAAAGGTAGCATAATCTGATTTTAGAAAGTTATTTTCCTTCAGGTTTACTGTTAAATGTTAACTTGTGTAATATAGTTAAACATTGTCAGTGTTAAAATGTGAGGTTCATGCTTCTAGAAATGCATCCAGTAACACTAACCTGTAAGTCCTGAAAGCTTCATTTTGATTGGTGCTTTTCTTCTGTAACGTGTTGACATATGGTGCTGTGAAAAAGTATTTGCCCCCTTACAGATTTCTTCTGTTTTTGCTTTTTTGTCACACTTACACGTTTCAGATCATCAAACAAATTTTAATATCAGACAAAGCTAATCTGAGTAAATACAAAATGCAGTTTTTAAATGATGATTTCATTTATTAAGGGAAAAAAGCTATCCAAACCAACNCCCCCCCCTTGTTAAATGATAAATTAACTGTGATTAACTATATTTTGTGGAAAGCTGAGTTTAATTTCACTAGCCACGCCCAGGTCTGATTACTGCCAGACCTGTAGAATCAAGAAATCACCAGTTTAACCCACGGCTCACTCGCTGACAGANCTGATTACTGCCAGACCTGTAGAATCAAGAAATCACCAGTTTAACCCACGGCTCACTCGCTGACAGAGCGTCAGCATTCATGTTCCACCTCCTAACCCTAACCCTAACCCTAACCTCACAGGTAAGACTGAAACATTCTGCTTGTATTCACTCAAACTCAAAACACGACAGACAACAAAAACTGACGGAAACACAAAACTCTGATGCACCTCCTTCAGCATTCACGGGGTTAATGTGCATATTAATGCGAGAATAAAGTCAACAGAAATTCCTTGGAAAAATCATCTGGCCAAACAGTTTAGAAGATTTGAGTTAAGGATTCTACTGATGGAGGAAAAAAGACTTTTTAATTTCTCTTAAAGGATAATACCGATGATTTTACACGCTTGAACCGATATGTACAATCCACATACATGTTACATTACTGACAACCATTTCCCAAAATATACTATGTTCAGGCATTCTGACATACAATCTGACATGCAACTTGACATTATACAGTCTAACACAGATGATGAATTATTATATAATATTATATATTATATAACCGTCTTGTAGTATGATAAAAGCGTTAAGATGGCATCACAGTTTGCAGGAGGAATTATTTGTCTTACCTGTTCTTTTTGCTGCTGCTCAGCTCTTCTGAGAGCGAGGATGCAACAAAGCGATGTGAGGAATCAAAGGAACATGCATTTAGTGGAAGGAGACAGCAAAGCGATGTGCGGAATGAGGAATCGAGGGAACATGTATTTAGTGGAAGGAGACATCTTTTGTAGTCGTCAGTCACTGATAACGGCACAGCAGGATCAGCCGGAGCTGCTCTGCAGCATCTTGTTGTCTTGGAGTTTGTTTTGTACAGATAATGTGATGTGTTGTCCAATCAGCCAGGAAGCGCTGCTAACAGCATTAGCACAGCTTTCTTGCCCACCCACAGAGGATCATAAAACAGAATGTGAAATGTCCCTGCAAGCATTTTCCCACTGACTCATGCACAAAACCATTATTTACACTGTGTGCGGTTCAAACTGTAACACAAACACACATACACACACACGCTTGAATTCACATTTTTGTTATGAAGTTGGAGTTCACTATTTTTCTACCAGCTATCACTGAGTTTCCTCCTCTGCAGACTCACCTGACCACCTCACCTGCTGCCAAATGTCTGTACATACAAACCACGTTCTTTAGTTACTTGCCAGGTTCTCTTTAAGCGTTCAGACATTTACCTGTATAACCTGGTACTAGATTTGGTCATTTCAAACTTTGAAACTGAAAAAGCATTAAATGGGTTTGGAAACGTCTGCTGTCGTATGCTTGGTTCACAGCCTAGTGCAGAAATTTTAACTGCAGCAGTTATAAACGTGTTGAAACCAAAGTGAGAATGAAATGCATGAGATCACTGCAGCAAATCTCTAGAATTACACACAATCATTATAATACAAGTATGTATAAATATATAGACGCATCATATTTTTTTCATTGAGATTTGCTGCAAGGTATTACATTCCTTATGCTTGTGAATTTGATTGAAACTTTATTTTTGAAGCGTTTTTATTGTTTTTACTAGTTATTTTCGTGTCAAACTATTTGTCTAGCACACTAAACTTCCTCTTATCTGCACGATTCATAAGTTATCACGATTGCATTTCACTCGTATTTAAGGACGGGATCAGTCCTCAACTCGAGTTCTGAAACTTTTGGACTGGGAGGATTCTGACATTCCAAACTTCCACATCTCATCAGTCTGGAGTGAAGCAGAAAATGTCTTCATGTTAGAGCTGAACCATCAGGCCAGGCGTCATGGTGATCACGTGACTGGTGCCTCAGAACGCCGTTGTAGCCTGGAAGAGTCAAACATGTTTGTTATGAATCAATCTTATTGAAATTACCTGTTACCTGTCTGCCTGTTANGGAAGAGTCAAACATGTTTGTTATGAATCAATCTTATTGAAATTACCTGTTACCTGTCTGCCTGTTACCTGTCTGCCTGTTTACCTGTCTGCCTGTTACCTGTCTGCGACTCCTGACCTCAGGCTGCTCTCCACTTTTCTACCTGCCTCAGACAAGCTGTCTTCCTTCCTGAACCATCTGACTTCCTACATAACTCCACCTGAACTGTTGATTTTGCCCTTTTATCAGGTCACCATCTGCCTGCTTTGTTATTTTTGTCTGCATGTCAAGTAAAGACTTTCTCTTCTTTTACTTGCCTCTTTATCCGTGTTTGAGTCCTTAACCTGAAATTTAATACAAGCTCCGTATGACAACTTTACACCATTTTCAAGTCATTCAAGCAAAATCTTTTAAAGGACCATACCAGCCATTTTGACTTTTACTGACAATCATTTCCCAAAGCATACTACTGGAACGGTGAATCAAAAATGTTTTTCCTACCTTCCAGACCTCCATTGGTTTCAGTTCATTCTGCTATTAAAATCAACTTGTTGATACTGTAAACGTTCTTGGGATAGGTAATCCATCATCACCAACAAGACGTGTATTCAGGTTTTTTTAGAAGTTATGTAATTTTAGTGTTTAAGCTCAATAAAAAGCGTGGAGTGAATGTATGCCTCCACCGGGGAATATAGTCCCAAAAGAAGACCTGCGTTTATGGAAAAATTTAAAGGACCGTGACTTCATAAGGCTGTGTAACTATTAGCAGGAGAAACATGGATTTTTAAGGTGGGTGTATCACTTGAATATTTGATTTTGAAAGATTAAGAGATTTTGTAAAATATCAGGAAAGCTGAAATATGGTTTTATCCTTTAGGAAATGATTGTCAGTAACATAAAATGTATGAAAACTGAATATATTAGGCTCAAACATGCAAAATGGTCTTTTAAACAGGTGTGCTTTATTAAAGTTCAGAATTTTAAAATATGTCAGCAGTTTTTGTTAGAGCTCAACCATGGGGTTGTGATGATAACAGGGATTTCAGTTATATTAAAAAAAAAAAAAAANTAAAAAAAAAAAAAAACAGTAAAAAAAATAATTAATTCATAACATAAAATGAATCTGGCTTTGGAAATATTCATTTTTAAATCAGAGAACTTTTTAAACATTGGCTATATTTGTGAAGTGGTTGTGAAATCTAAATAAAATGAAGGAAAGTTTTATCAACAGCAGCTCTTAACTATTTCTGTAGTATTTATATCTGACTTAAATTAGTTATTGAGTGTTTGATAAGGATGTCTTATAAAAGGCAGAAAAAGTTGAATAATCTTCATGGTAAGAATGCTCTCCATGGTGACTGAGTGGAAATGCCAGTGAATGTTTACATCCATTAAAGGATCATACCTGTGATTTTGCATATTTGAGCCCAATAAAAAGTACTCAGATACATGTTACATTACTGACAACCATTTTCCAAAACATAAAACTGTATTTTAGTTTTTGTGTTACGTTGCCAAATCCTCTAGTCTATCAAAATCAAATGTTCAGGTGATAAATGCACCTTAAAGTTTAATGTTGCAGAAGGCACAGATATTCTAATTTCTCTGTAAAAGCAGTTTCCTCCGGTGACTGTATTCCGTGGCGGAGACATGGATTTTTTTCTGCGTAGCTCTGTGCTGCATCAGTGTTCAAATGCTAAAATTACATGACTTTGACAAGAAATGTAATAGACATAGTTTTTTTTTGTGATGTATTATCTCAAGCATGTTTCAAATCTCTACAAGTTGATTTTTATATCATATTGCAATGAACTGAAACCAATGGCAGTATAGAAGGTAGGAAAAACAATTCTAATATTAACTGATCCAGTTGTATGTTTTGGGAAATAGTTGGCTTAGCATAACATAGCATGTGTGCGGTTTGTATTTATTGGTTCAAACATGCAAAATCACTGGTATGGTCCTTTCAGGAATAAGCTAGACAAGAGCAATGACAGCAGCTACAAAGACTCTAAATAAAGCCTGCAGCCTATAGCCTCATTAGCTTGTGAAGAAGGCAAACTTCAATTATGATACAAAACCTGAACCTGAGGAAGAAAAAATAATGAGCAGAATCTCCTTTTAAAGAACACGAGCCAAATTGCACATTAAAAACAGGAGGTCATGAAAAGAAGGATTGTGGATGATGAAGAAAGATGCTCTCCTCACTGAAGCCTCCTTTGGGAAGTCTCTCCTCTCCTCACTCCTCTCTGCACAATTAAGGAAACTCAGACATCCTTAATAGTGGTGGAGGAAATATGAAACAAAGCAAATGTGATTTACCAAAAGTTTACCACAATTATTTGTGCTGAAACACCATATTTAAGTAGTTTACCTCACACCAAAACATCATCCCTTTTGCAATTTTGGACACAAATGAGGCCAGTTTATCAAGAACTCTTTAAAGGGGGCATATTATCCAGGTTTCTGTTATTTCATTTAGAAATCTTTGCAGTATTTTATTGTGGAAAAAAAAAAAACTCACACTGATCACACTGAGTGAAAAGTCGTCTGAGGTCCTGTGTAGGCTTGGCCGGTTCACCGAATCATTGATTCAAAGATTCGATTCTTAGTCCATGAATCGATGAGCCGGGTCACAGCCGTGACTGAACCACCGAACTGGTTCATTCCGGTCTGTAGTATAAATGAATGAGATTCAATATAATTATCTACTTTTTCTTTCACAACATCCTGTCTGAGATTAATCAACACATTCTAACTCCAACCATAAAACTAATGTCTGTTTG
>VXCM01002480.1:57810-73005 GCA_014773175.1 Lucifuga dentata
CCCCCCCCCCCCTCCCCACTGACAGATGAATTGATGATATGAACTGGTCTCTTTAAGGCCAGTCTCTCTGGGCTCTGATTGGCCAGCTGTGTCAGGTCTGAGCTGGCAAACACTCACTGGCCAGACTCATAGCTGGTGGGTGTGTCTAACCAGGTGTAGGCAGATAAATTCATGTGTGCTACATATGGATGTAATCATGTGACAGAAGTAAAGGACCAATCATAAACAAAATATCAGGGCTGTTCAGGATCAATGGGTTTGTCTTACTGGATGCATTTCTATAGATACTTTGACAGTGTTCCACGTATATACAGGCAGTCCCTGACTTACGAACGTCCGACTTACGAACAACTCGTACTTACGAACCGACCGCCATAAAGCCTATTAAATTAAAAATTCAAGTTACATACAATGATTTGTAATAATGAACGGCGCACTACTTTACGACGCACGTCAAAACAAAAGAAGAATGCCTCTTCCGACATGCAAGACATCGAGCACACACACACACACACACACACACACATGCACATTCTCTCTCTCTCTCTCTCTCTCTCTCTCTCTCTCTCTCTCTCTCTCTGTTTACAATGTTTTAGGATATCTGGAAGTGTTTAATGTTTCTTATGCATAGAAAGGTAAAATACTGTATATACGCTAGATATGCACCTTACATAACTGTTCCATCTTACGAACAAATCCAACTTACGAACAGCCGTGGGCACAGAACTCATTTGTAACCCAGGAACCACCTATATACTGTATATGTATACATATATACAGTATATTACTATTATATATTATTATACGTATATTAGTTTTTATGTTATTTTGCCAAATCCCCTAATTTTTCAAAATCAAATATTCAGGTGATACAACCACCTTAAATTCAATGTCTTGTCCACTAACATGTATGTCCAAACATAGAAGGGATGGTCATTTTAAATTTCTTTGTAAAAGCCATCTTCTCCTGGGACTATTTTCCCTGGTGGAGACATACATACATCATGTGCAAGCTCCATGTTGGATCAGTTAAATAAAGTTACTTCAGCAAAAAAAAACTTGACATGTTGTTCACTGGATTATTTATCTCAAGCACGATTCAAGTCTCTACAAGTTGAATACAGCGTACAGGAATGAACTGAGACCGATATTAGTGTGGAAAGTAGAAAAACAATTATAATATTTTCTGCTGATGATGAGGAGGAGGAAGAGCATGGCATGAACATAAAGCTGCCAGACACTTTCTCTTCCACAGCGCTGGAGGAGAGCTGGAATGGGTAGAATTCCACAGTAAGTGTCTGACTCAGCGTGGGGCCTGTGAGTGGATTCCTGCTGCGTCTGTCTGTGGAAGCAGCTTGGAGGGTTTGAGGGTAAGAATGCAAACTGAACACAAACCTTCTGCATCCATGCGTACGTCAGTCCTGCAGGAATTCACAATGTTGCAAGTTTTTGGTCGTGTTCAGTCCTCATAATATTTTTTGAGGATTGCAACAAACTCCACCAATCAAATCTCAGAAAATATTTTTAACCGTCCACCTAAAATGGTCCACCTCAAATGTAGATCCATTTATTTTATGGATCTGAGACTGAAATCACAATACTCTAAATACTGGCATAGTACTTTTATATGGTAAAACTTTGTCAGACAATACTGACAGTAATGTGGCGTGATTAATTTTTAATGGATCTGATGAATGTTCACATCACACGCAACAAGAATAAACTAAACAAGCATGCCAAGAAGTAGCACAGTCAGCATCTCATGAATTAGCTAATTAGCTTATCACATCATTATGCAGTGTAATAACGGCTAACACTGTTTTTTGGAAATGGTTTGGCTACAAGCTAACTGGCTAACACTCAAAGGTGTAAACACAGCAAATTACCTTCTCCACCTGAAGCAGAAATACTTAGGTAAATAACAAGAAAGTCACAAGTTGCATGAGGAGGAGAGCCAATCAGATGATTTGAGATGCAAACAAGCAGGAAGCTACGCTGACTCAGTCAAGCATAGCTGGAGCGTTAGCTAGCTGTACTTCCTGTGACAGAAAAAGCTAACNACTCAGTCAAGCATAGCTGGAGCGTTAGCTAGCTGTACTTCCTGTGACAGAAAAAGCTAACGGTGGAGTGAAACCAGTGAAGCGGTGACTTTTTGTCAGTGGTGACGTACGAACAGATCGTATGTGATGTATGAACAGTGTTAGCTTAACCGCTATGCTAACTTCAGCTGAGTTGTTGGCCCCAACCATGAGCTTGTGATGGATTTGGACTTCAGAGTATATTTACAGTGGATAAAAAATGAATACACCCCATTTAACAATTTTGTCATTTTGTTAGCCTAAAGCCTAGAATTAAAATGCAACAAATCCATATTTTTTTCCCACTAATCTGCACAGAATACTCAATAGTTTTAAAATGGAAAATCAATATCTAAATAGTTTTTGCATTAATTAAAAATAAACAGCAATATCTAGGTTTGATAAGTGTGCACCCCTTTTAACATAGAGTCACAGGGCTGCCAACTCTCACGCACTGAGCGTGAGACTCACGCAAACGGCTGACTTCGCACGCTCTCACGCCTGACATCTGAGTTCTCACGCTCGAAAAACATCCGATTAACTTCGTACGTCTTCGGCTTCTCTCTCTGCTCCTCCCACTTTTTATGGATTTCAGAACCTCGCGCCAGCACGACTCGTTGCCATAGTGATTAAGTTTCACTGAAAACAGTTATGGCACCAATGGAGAGACTGCGGCAGTAGAACGGATTGGAAGGTATAGTGTTTTTAAGTGATTATTATAAATAGTTCAACTAGTCGGACTTTAGCGTTTTAAAGTTACTTTAGACAAACTGGGCATCTATCTTTGTCCCTGATGTGTTGGAGGAAATTGTCTGGTGATGCTGGCATTTCACCACTTAAGTTTTTACATTCCAGCAACAGCGATTAAACAATATGACTAAATAAAAAGACAGTAATCACTTTATTTAGAGTACATCTGTTATTGTCAGCTAGTTATGCAGTGAATGTGTGGCCTGTGAATCTTGTGTACTGGGCCTGTATTGGGCTCAAAACATGCATGATTACTGGTGTATATATATGTAGAGACGTGAAATGTACTCAAATAATCGATCACAGCGAATATAACGTCTATTTTTTGTCAAAGTAACTTTATTTCACTGATCCAACACAGAGTTGCAAGGAAGAGTGTACACCTCCGCCAGGGAATATAGCACCACGAAAACACGGCTTTTACCGAAAAATTAAAATAGCCATGCCTTTTACAATCCAGCATTAAGTGTTAGAAAGTGAAACATTGAATTTTAAGGTATGTGTATCACCTGGACATTTAATTTTGAAAGATTAGGGTATTTGAAAAAATGCAATTTTATGATTTGGAAAAAAGTTGTCAGTAATGTAACATGTATACAGGCAGTAGTTATTGAGTTAAACCTGCAAACTCACTGGTACGGTCCTTTACTGAACAAATACACTACAACTGATTATTAAAACATGCACTACAATTGCTTGATTTTTACATTGTGCTTTGTGTTTCTCAGAGGAAGCATCCAAATCGCTCACTTCTGGCCACAAAAGACACCAGTCATTCTGAGATGAGTCAGCAGCCCAGCACATCTGAACAAGGTCAAAGAAGCCTTACATCCTCCCTTCAAACAAGCAAAACTTGAACTTGGACAATGTGCATCTCAAACTGCAGTCAGACTAATATTTGATTTTGTGATTGATGATATTCAGTCTTTCTCATTGGTTGAGCAGCCTTCATTCAAAAAACTCGTAGAGGGAATCAATGATGGCAAAAGAGTTATGAGCAGAAAGACACGAGTCCAGCGTATAGAGAGGGAATTTGCTGCCATGAAAGAAACCTTGACTTCAAAACTTCAGAATGTGACAAGTGTGAGCACAGCAGCAAATATGTGGACTGCACAAGTTTCTTTGGTATGACATGCTCAAGTAAAAGTACTGTTACTTTGACAAACTTTTACTCAAGTAAAAGTAAAAGTACTTCTGTAAAAATGTACTTAAGTAAAAGTAAAAAGTATTTTGTTTCAAATATACTCTGAGTAAAAAGTACTGAGTTACATTTTATACATTACCAAAAAATGCATACATTTTAAACAATTTCAATGAAATATATAGCCGCAAGTTTCAATAAGCGGGGTCCAACCACGCGTGACGACTCGACAAATGATTCACTTTTAGCAGAAGTCGAGTGCACAGGTATCTACCAAGTTTGGTGACAATAGACCCAATCATTCATGAGATACCACAGTTTCTGTTGACTAATCTACACCGAATCAAATTTGGCAGCCAATTGCAGCTAAACGGTAGTACATTCTATAGCCTTAATATAGTCTTACTATAATTACTATAGTTGTACTATACACTTACTATAGCGTTTCTATAAACTTAAAATAATGACTATCGTAAAATAATCAGTGTATATTAAGACTAAGTCTTACTATACGCTTACTATAGTCTTACTATACACTTACTATAGTCTTACTATACACTTACTGTAATCTTACTACACACTTACTGTAGTCTAACTATACACTTACGATAGTCTTACGATACACTTACGATAGTCTTACTATACACTTAAGACAGTCTTACTATACACTTACTATAGTCTTATTATACACTTACTATACTCTTACTATACACTTACTATAGTCNCTATACACTTACTATAGTCTTATTATACACTTACTATACTCTTACTATACACTTACTATAGTCTTACTATAGTCTTATATACTTACTGTACTGTAGTTCTTACTATAGTCTTATAGTCTTACTATACACTTATAGTCTTACAAGACACTGAATATAGTCTTACTATACACTTACTATAGACTTACTATACACTTATATTAGTCTTACTATAAAATTACTATAATCTTTTTTATATACTTATTATAGTCTTACTATACACTTACTATAGTCTTAATACACTTACAATAGCCTTACTATACACTTACTGTAGTCTAAGTACACACTTACTAGTCTTTTTATACACTTACTATANATAGCCTTACTATACACTTACTGTAGTCTAAGTACACACTTACTAGTCTTTTTATACACTTACTATAGTCGTATTATAGTCTTACTATACATTTCCTATAGACTTACTATAGTCTTATTATATACTTACTATAGTCTTATTATAGTCTTACTATATTCTTATTATATACGTACTATAGTCTTACTATAGTCTTATTATACACTTACTATAGTCTTACTATACACTTAAAATAGTTTTACTATACAATTACTCTAGTCTTACTATATACTTATAGTCTTACTATACACTTCTTACACACTTAGTATAGTCTTACTATACACTTACTATAGTCTTACTATACACTTACTATAGTTCTTACTATAGTCTTACTATACACTTAAAATAGTTTTACTATACACTTACTACAGTCTTACTATACACTTATATGAGTCTTGCTATACAATTACTAGTCTTTTTTATACACTTATAATCTTACTATACACTTACTATAGTCTTTTTATACACTTACTATAGCCTTACTATACACTTACTGTAGTCTAAGTACACACTTACTAGTCTTTTTATACACTTACTATCGTGTTATGATACACTTACTACAGTCTTACTATACACTTACTAAAGTCTTACTACAGACTTACTATAGACTTACTATACACTTATATTAGTCTTACTATACAACTACTATAGTGTTTTTATACANACTTACTATAGACTTACTATACACTTATATTAGTCTTACTATACAACTACTATAGTGTTTTTATACACCTACTATAGTCTTACTATACACTTCCTACACACTTAGTATAGTGTTACTATACACTTACTATAGTCTTTTTATACACTTACAATAGCCTTACTATACACTTAGTATATATTATTACGATACCATTACTATAGTCTCTTTATACAGCTACTATAGTCTTACTATACACTTATTATAGTCTTACTATACACTTACTATAGTCTTTATATACACTTACTTATATACACTTTATATACACTTACTATAGTCTTACTATACACTTACTATAGACTTACTATACACTTATATTAGTCTTACTATACAATTACTTTAGTGTTTTTATACACCTACTATAGTCTTACTATAAACTTCTTACACACTTAGTATAGTCTTACTATACACTTATTATAGTCTTACTATTCACTTACTATAGTCTTTTTATACACTTACTATAGCCTTACTATACTCTTACTATAGTCTAAGTACACACTTACTAGTCTTTTTATACACTTAATATAGTCTCACTATACACTTACTAAAGTCTTACTACAGACTTACTATAGTCTTACTACACACTTACTATAGTCGTACTATAGTTTTACTATATACTTACTATAGTCTTACTATAGTCTTATTATACACTTACTATTGTCTTACTATACACTTACTATACTTCTTATTATAGTCTTATTATAGTCTTGCTGGACACTTACTGTAGTCTTACTATACACTTACTATAGTGTTTTTATACACCTACTACAGTCTTACTATACACTTATATTACTATACAATTACTAGTCTTACTATACAATTACTAGTCTTTTTTATACACTTGCTATAGTCTTAGTATACACATAGTATAGTCTTTTTACACACTTACTATACACTTCCTAGAGTGTATAATATAGTGTTACTATACACTTACTGTAGTCTTACTATATACTTACTATAGTTTTAATATAGACTTACTATAGTCTTTTTATACACTTACTATAGCCTTGCTATACATGTGCTATAATCTTACTACACACTTACTATAGCCTTACTATACACTTACTATAGTCTTTCTATAACTTAATATAGTCATACTATAATTTACTAGTCTTGTTATATAGTAAATGTACTCTATGTAGTATATGCACATATACTAGTAAATGTAGAAATGTACTATATATACATATACTATGTACATGTCTTTTTATATAGTTAATGTACTATATCATATGGTCGTACTATAATCTCACTATACACTTACTATAGGCTTACTATAGTCCTTCTTTACACTTACTATAGTTCTTACTATAGTCTTATTATACTCTTACTAGACACTTACTATAGTCTTACTATACACTTACTGTAGTCTTACTACACGCTTAATATAGTCTTTCTATACACATACTATAGTCATACAATACACTGACTATTGTCTTAATACACACTTACTATAGTATTTTATGTACTTACTATAGTCTTACTATACACTTACTATGGTCGTACTATAATCTCACTATACACTTACTATAGGCTTACTATAGTCCTTCTTTACACTTACTATAGTTCTTACTATAGTCTTATTATAGTCTTACTAGACACTTACTATAGTCTTACTATACACTTACTGTAGTCTTACTATTCACTTATAGTCTTACTAGACACTTACTATAGCCTTACTATACACTTACTATAGTCTAAGTACACAGTATTCTTTTTATACGCTTACTATCGTCTTATGATACACTTAGTATAGTCTTACTATACACTTTTTATAGTCTTACTATACACTTACTATAGTCTTTCTATACACTTACTATAGTCTTGCTATAGACTTACTATAATCTTGCTATACACTTACTATAGTCGTACTATACTCTTACTATATACTTACTATAGTCTTATTATATACACTTACTATTGTCTTACTATACACTTATTATAGTGTTACTAGACACTTACTATAGTCTTACTATACACTTCCTACACACTTAGTATAGTCTTACTATACACTTTCTGAAGTCTTTTTATACAATTACGACAGCCTTACTATACACTTAGTATATAGTATTACTATACCTTTACTACAGTTTCTTTATACACCTACTATAGTCTTACTATACACTTATTATAGTCTTATTATACACTTACTATAGTCTTCCTGTAGTCCAACTATACACTTACTAAAGTCTTTCTATACACTTACTATTGTCTTGCTACAGACTTACTATAATCTTGCTATACACTTACTATAGTCGTACTATAGTCTTATTATAAACTTACTGTTGTCTTACTATACACTTACCATAGACTTACTATACACTTATATTAGTCTTACTATACAATTACTATAGTGTTTTTTTACACCTACTATAGTCTTACTATACACTTAGTATAGTCTTTTTATACACTTACGATAGCCTTACTATACACTTAGTATATAGTATTACTATACCATTACTATAGCCTCTTTATACACCTACTATAGTCTTACTATACACTTATTATACTCTTACTATACACTTAGTATAGTCTTCCTGTAGTACTACTATACACTTCCTAAAGTCTTACTATACACTTACTATAGTTCTTATTATACCCTTATTATAGTCTTACTAGACACTTACTGTAGTCTTACTATACACTTACTATAGACTTAGTATACACTTATATTAGTCTTACTATACAATTACTATAGTGTTTTTATACACCTGCTATAGTCTTACTATAAACTTCTTACACACTTAGTATAGTCTTACTATACACTTACTAAAGTCTTGCTATTCACTTACTATAGTCTTTATACACTTACTATAGTCTTTCTATACACTTACTATACTCTTGCTACAGACTTACTATAATCTTGCTATACACTTACTATAGTCCTACTATAGTCTTACTATATACTAACTATAGTCTTACTATAGTCTTATTATACACTTACTATTGTCTTACTATACACTTACTATAGACTTATTACACACTAATGTTAGTCTTACTATACAATTACTA
Source organism: Lucifuga dentata (assembly GCA_014773175.1). Classification (NCBI taxonomy): domain Eukaryota; kingdom Metazoa; phylum Chordata; class Actinopteri; order Ophidiiformes; family Bythitidae; genus Lucifuga; species Lucifuga dentata. The sequence continues at coordinate 66,605 of VXCM01002480.1, forward strand.
TAGTGTTTTTATACACCTACTATAGTCTTACTATACACTTCCTATACACTTAGTATAGTCTTACTATACACTTAGTATAGTCTTTATATACACTTACGATAGCCTTACTATACACTTAGTATATAGTATTACTATACCATTACTATAGCCTCTTTATACACCTACTATAGTCTTACTATACACTTATTATAGTCTTACTATACACTTTCTAAAGTCTTCCTGTAGTCCTACTATACACTTGCTAAAGTCTTACTATACACTTACTATAATTCTTATAGTCTTATTGTAGTCTTACTGGACACTTACTATAGTCTTACTATATACTTACTATAGTGTTTTTATACACCTACTATAGTTTTACTATGAACTTCGTACACACTTAGTATTGTCTTGCTATACACTTACTATGGTCTTACTATACACTTAAAATATTTTTATTATACACTCACTCTAGTCTTAGTATATACTTGTAGTCTTACTAGACACTTAATATAGTTTTACTATACACTTACTACAGTCTTACTATACACTTATATTAGTCTTACTATACAATTACTAGTCTTTTTTATACACTTGCTATAGTCTTACTATACACTTATTATAGTCTTACTGGACACTTACAATAGTCTTCCTGTAGTCCTACTATACACTTACTGTAGTCTTACTACACAATTACTATAGTTCTTACAGTCTTATTATAGTCTTAGTAGACACTTACTATAGTCTTACTATACACTTACTGTAGTTTTCCTATACACTTATTATAGTCTTACTACACACTTAATATAGTCTTACTATTGTCAGATTTATTTTCTATTTTTCATCTTACTGGTCAGGTCAAGTACACAGTGTGATTATTTTGTTTCTTTTCTGTTTGAACTTACACTTCTAAACTGTCCTTGCTCCTGTTTCACCCGAAACTACAGCTCCTACACATATTTTCAGAAAGTAAGTTTCTACCAACATCCATGCTTGTAGTCACGTACACTTGTGCCATACACACACATTAGAACGCACACTGGACATTTTATCATACGTGGTTCTTCTTATCAGAACTGCTCTGGTGTCGTACAGACGTATCCTGTAAGCTTGAACCCTTCCTGGCAAGAATAAAACACTGCTTGGACTCTTGGCGTCTCTTCATTTTTACTGTTCCAGAAATTCCACNAGAATAAAACACTGCTTGGACTCTTGGCGTCTCTTCATTTTTACTGTTCCAGAAATTCCACCACAACTATACACTTACTATAGTCTTACTATACACTTACTATAGTCTTAATATACACTTATTGTCTTTCTATACACTTAGTATAGTCTTACTTTACACTTACTATAGTCTTACTATACACTTACTATCGTCTTTCTATACACTTACTATAGTTGTACTATAAACTTACTATACGCTTACTATAGTCTTACTATACACTTACTATAGCCTTTTCATACACTTACGATAGCTTTACTATATACTTACTATATTGTATTACTATACAATTAATATAATCTTTTAATACACCTGCTCTAACCTTACCATACACTTATAGTCTTACTGTACACTTACTATAGTCTTTTTATACACTTACGATAGCCTTACTATTCACTTAGTATACAGTATTACTATACCATTACTATAGTCTCTTTATACACCTACTATAATCTTACTATACATTTATTATAGCCTTACTATACACTTACTATAGTCTTCCTGTGATCCTACTATACACTTACTATAGTCTCACTGCACACCTACTATTGTCTTTTTATACATTTTCTATAGTCTTACTATACACTTAGTATAGTCTTTTTATACACTTACTATACACTTCCTATAGTGTATAATATAGTGTTACTATACACTTACTATAGTCTTACTATACACTTAATATAGTCTTTTTACATACTATAGTTTTAGTATAGACTTACTGTAGTCTTTTTATACATTTACTCTAGCCTTACTATACATGTGCTATAATCTTACTACACACTTACTATACTCTTACTATACACTTACAATACTCTTTATATAACTTAATATAGTCATACTATAATTTACTAGTCTTGTTATATAGTAAATGTACTCTATGTAGTATATGCACATATACTAGTAAATGTAGAAATGTACTATATGTACATATATTATGTACATGTCTTTTTATATACTAAATGTACTATATGTACTATGTACTTAAATTTAGTAAATGTACTATTATAGTCTTACTTACTATAGTCTTTTTATGCACTTACTACAATCTTACAATAAACTTACTATAGTCTTTTAATACACTTACTATAGCCTTACTTTAGTCTAAGTACACACTTACTAGTTTTTTTATAGACTTACTATCATCTTATGATACACTTAGTATAGTCTTACTATACACTTACAAAAGACTTACTACAGACTTACTATAGTCTTACTACACACTTAATATAGTCTTGCTATACACATACTATAGTCATACGATACACTTACTACAGTCTTAATGCACACTTACTATAGTATTTTATGTACTTACTATAGTCTTACTATACACTTACTATGGTGTACTATAGTCTCACTATGCACTTACTGTAGTCTTACTATTCACTTCTTATAGTCTTACTAGACACTTACGATAGCCTTAGTATATACTTACTATATAGTATTACTATACACTTACTATAGACTTACTATACACATATTAGTCTTACTACAGAATTACTATAGTGTTTTTATACACCCACTATAGTTTTACTATACACTTCTTACACACTTAGAATAGTCTTACTATACACTTAAAATAGTTTTACTATACACTTACTCTAGTCTTACTATATACTTATAGTCTTGCTAGACACTCAATATTGTTTTACTATACACTTACTACAGTCTTACTATACACTTATATTAGCCTTACTATACAATTACTAGTCTTTTTTATAGACTTACTATAGTCTTACTATACACTTATTAAAGACTTTTTATATACTTACTATAACCGTACTATACCCTTACTATAGTCTAAGTACACACTTATTATAGTCTTACTACACAATTACTATAGTCTTACTGCACACTTACTATAGTCTTTTTATACACTTACTATAGCCTTAATATACACTTACTATAGTCTAAGTACACACTTACTAGTCTATATACACTTACTATCGTCTTATGATACACATACTATAGTCTTACTATACACTTAAAATAATTTTACTATACACTTACTCCAGTATTACTTTATCCTTATAGTCTTACTAGACACTCAATATAGTTTTACTATACACTTACCACAGTCTTACTATACACTTATATTAGCCTTACTATACAATTACTAGTCTTTTTTATACACTTACTATAGTCTTACTATACACTTATTATATTCTTACTAGACACTCAATGTAGTCTTACTATACACTTACTATAGTTTTTTTTATACACTTACGATAGCCTTACTATACACTTAGTATATAGTATTACTATACCATTACTACAGTTTCTTTATACACCTACTATAGTCTTGCTACAGACTTAATATAATCTTGCTATACACTTACTATAATCGTACTATAGTCTTACTATATACTTACTATAGTCTTACTATAGTCTGACTATACACTTACTATAGACTTCCTATACACTTATATTAGTCTTAATATACAATTACTATAGTGTTTTTATACACCTAATATAGTCTTACTATACACTTCCTACACACTTAGTATAGTCTGACTATACACTTACTATAGTCTTTTCATACACCTACTATAGTCTTACTATACACTTATTATAGTCTTACTATACACTTACTATAGTCTTCCTGTAGTACTACTATACAGTTACTAAAGTCTTACTATACACTTACTATAGTTCTTATTATACTCTTATTATAGTCTTACTGGACACTTACTGTATTCTTACTATACACTTAATAAAGTCTTACTAAAGACTTACTGTAGTCTTACTACACACTTACTATAGTCTTTCTATACACTTACTATAGTCTTGCTACAGACTTACTATAATCTTTCTATGCACTTACTATAGTCGTACTATAGTCTTACTATATACTTACTATAGTCTTACTACAGTCTTATTATACACTTACTATTGTCTTACTATACACTTATTATAGTCTTACTAGACACTTATATTAGTCTTAATATACAATTACTATAGTGTTTTTATACACCAACTGTAGTCTTACTATAAACTTCTTACACACTTAGTATAATCTTACTATACACTTACTATAGTCTTTTTATACACTTAGTATTGTTTTATGATAAACTTAGTATACTCTTACTATACATTTACTAAAGTTTTACTACAGACTTACTATAGTCTTACTACACACTTACTATAGTCTTACTATACACTTACTATAGTCTTTCTAAACACTTAATATAGTCTAAGTACACACTTACTACACTTTTTATACACTTAGTATAGTCTTACTATACACTTACTAAAGTCTTACTACAGACTTAATGTAGTCTTACTACACACTTACTATAGGCTTACTACACACTTACTGTAGTCTTACTATACACTTACTATAGACTTACTATACATTAATATTAGTCTTACTATACAATTACTATAATGTTTTTATACACTTACTATAGTCTTACTATAAACTTCTTACACACTTAGTATAGTCTTACTATACACTTACTATAGTCTAAGTACACACTTACTAACCTTTTTATACACTTACTATTGTCTTATGATACACTTAGTATATTCTTACTATACACTTTCTATAATCTTTTTATACACTTACTATAGCCTTACTATACACTTACTATAATCTAAGTACACACTTACTACTCTTGTTATACAGTTAGTATAGTCTTACTATACATTTACTAAAGTCTTACTACAGACTTACGGTAGTCTTACTACACACATACTATAGTCTTACTATACACTTACTATAGTCTTTCTATACACTTGCTATAGTCTTGCTACAGACTTATAATCTTGCTATACACTTACTATAGTCGTACTATAGTCTTACTGTATACTTACTATAGTCTTACTATAGTCTTATTATACACTTACTATAATCTTACTATACACTTAATATAGACTTCCTATACACTTACATTACTTACTATACAATAACTATAGTGTTTTTATACACCTACTATAGTCTTACTATACACTTCCTACACACGTAGTATAGTCTTACTATAAAGTTACTATAGTCTTACTATACACTTACTATAGACTTTTTATACACTTACTATTGTCTCATGATACACTTAGTGTAGTCTTACTATACACTTACTGTAGTCTTTCTATACACTTGCTATAGTCTTGCTACAAACTTATCATAATCTTGCTATACACTTACTTACTATAGTCGTACTATAATCTTGCTATACACTTACTATAGTCGTACTATAGTCTTACTATATACTTACTATAGTCTTACTATAGTCTTATTATACACTTACTATAATCTTACTATACACTTAATATAGACTTCCTATACACTTACATTACTTACTATACAATAACTATAGTGTTTTTATACACCTACTATAGTCTTACTATACACTTCCTACACACGTAGTATAGTCTTACTATAAAGTTACTATAGTCTTACTATACACTTACTATAGACTTTTTATACACTTACTATTGTCTCATGATACACTTAGTGTAGTCTTACTATACACTTACTGTAGTCTTTCTATACACTTGCTATAGTCTTGCTACAAACTTATCATAATCTTGCTATACACTTACTTACTATAGTCGTACTATAATCTTGCTATACACTTACTATAATCGTACTATAGTCTTACTATATACTTACTATAGTCTTACTATAGTCTTATTATTCACTTACTATTGTCTTAGTATACACTTACTTTAGACTTACTATACACTTATATTAGTCTTACTATACAATTACCTTACTGTTTTTATACACCTACTATAGTCTTACTATACACTTCCTACACAGTTAGTATAGTCTTACTATACACTTAGTATATAGTATTACTATACCATTACTATAGTCTCTTTATACACCTACTATAGTCTTACTATACACTTATTATAGTCTTACTACAGACTTACTATAGTCTTCCTGTAGTCCTACTATACACTTACTAAAGTCTTAATATACACTTCTTATAGTCACTTATGATAGTCTTACTACAGACTTACTGTAGTCTTACTATACACTTACTATAGACTTACTATACACTTATATTAGTCTTACTATACAATAACTATAGTGTTTTTATACACCTACTATAGTCTTACTATACACTTCCTACACACTTAGTATAGTCTTACTATACACTTACTATAGTCTTTTTTATACACTTAAGATAGCCTTACTATACACTTAGTATATAGTATTACTATACCATTACTATAGTCTCTTTATACACCT
>VXCM01002481.1:0-26971 GCA_014773175.1 Lucifuga dentata
ACAAAGTAGTGGTAAATCCCAGAGGTGGAAAACTTTATGACTATGAATGTCCTTCTTTCTTTCTTTGTTTATTTTTTCAAAAGAGGTGCCAGTGAATTATATTATTATTACTGACATATGTTGTATATTGGTTTTAGATCTGAATGTTTTAAAGGAAACTTACTTATACTGTATATTAAGAGAGAGAGGTGTGTGTTTTAGTGTGGAGGGGGGCAGGGGTCTGTGTTGCATAACTTTTGTTGTTTATGTAAAAATCTGCTGTTTCTTATGTCTGTAATGACATCTGTACAGTAAAAAACCAATAAAAACATTTTAAAAAAAGAAGGAAAATCTACCTAAAATGCCTTTTCTAAGAGCAGAAATACATGAAATCTGCCATCAGGTGAATCCGCGTCATCAAAACCCTGGACTGAACCATTTTCTGGTCTCCTGTCTGTTTCCTGTAAAGCCAGAGGAGGCCGGACAAAAGGAGGTCACACTCATCATTATCTGACCTTTCTTTGGCTCGGTGGACCTGCTGACTCGCCGGTGGAGCCCAGAGGAAGTGTGACAGCGAGGCAAGCGGTGTGCCAACTCNCTGCTGACTCGCCGGTGGAGCCCAGAGGAAGTGTGACAGCGAGGCAAGCGGTGTGCCAACTCACCTCTACGGGGATCAAAGAGCCACAGAGCACCGGCAGGAAGTCTGCCAGCAGGAAATGGCAGGGAGGCAGACCGGTTCATACGCTTATGCAGAACGCATCCAACGCTTTCTACAGCGGTAAAAACAAAAAAAAAAAAAAGNAAAAAAAAAAAAAACGGCTGACGAATATAAATCAGCAAAATAAGTGGTCGATTCCTTGTTACTGAGCCCGGGGGAATTAGTTTTTCATACGGAATCAACATAACGGGATTTTGGGAGGAAATGCCAGCGAGGTGAAGCTGGGAGCAGCATGGCCACGCCCACACCTACGTACCTGCTGCCAGACTCGTTATGAATGATAGATGAACAACCTGATGAGTCGTCACTATGTGGGTCACACACACACACACACACACACACACACACACACACACACACACACACCCTCCTACACACACACAGGTCGGCCTCTATACGCTTTTACACATATCTCTGCTGTTTGGTTTAAAAACAATGATACGCAATTAAATATCACAGCTTTCACACAATTTTTGTATAAAGGTCAGGGGTCGTGAAAACATAACGTTTAATGGTTATGGAGAACAAGTTTCAAAGAATTTATGTCCATTTATTGCTGAAAACTCCTGCTCTGGATCAAAATAGTCTTTTAAAAGGACCATACTGGTGATTTTGCATATTTAAGCCCAATAAATGCTTACTGCCAACTGTCTTCCAAAACTTTTCCTGTTATTTTGCCAAATTCCCTAATCTTTCAAAACCAAATTTTCAGGTGATACACCTGCTTTAAAATTCAGTGTTTCACCTAACACGTATGTCTGAATGTCGAAGGGATTGTTGTTTTTAATTTCTCAGTAAAAGCCATCTTTTCCTGGGACTATATTTCCCGGCGGAGACATATATTTTCTTCCTTGCAGATCCACATTAGACCAGTTAAATAAAGCTACTTTGACAAAAAAATTAATCGAAATTGTGTTCGCTATGATGGATCATTTATCTCAAGCAGGTTTCAAGTTGATTTTAATATCTTACTGGAATGATCTGAACCCAATGGCAGCCTGGAAGGTAGGAAAAACAATTCTAATATTTACCTAATCCAGTAGTATGTTTTTTTTTTAAATGGTTGGCAGTTATATATATTGGGTTCAAACACACAAAGCAACCGATATGGCCCTTAAAGTAAAAAGAATCATTGGCTCAGACAAAGCGTCACCGTCGTTTCCCTCCCAGCCATCATTTCTACAACAGCGACCATCCAAAGCGTAAACATGGCGGGANCCGTCGTTTCCCTCCCAGCCATCATTTCTACAACAGCGACCATCCAAAGCGTAAACATGGCGGGAATCGGCCATGTTTGATCCTATAGACGAGGCACCAACAGACTTATCAGAGCAGACAGCCGGCGGAAGCTCGACGATCATTCTGTCGTGAGAACAAAGCTTCATTTTTAGCCACCAGCAGGCTTTTGTCCTTTAATCTCGCTCGTTAAGGTGCTGGTGTAAATTGAGCCCTCTGTCTGACTGAACGGCCAGGAACCAAAACCTTTCTTTCTGCCACGTCAACAGAGCCGTGAAGATCGTGATAAGATTCCAACAACGAGGTTTCAAGACTTTCGAAGAAGAACGTGGACTGATAACATCTGATCAAAACATCAAACGTTTATCAAATTCAGACTGAATTCAGCCTTTTTTTTTTTAACGACACCGAAATCATTTTTTGAGGCTGTTCTTATTGTAACGACACATGTTGCCATGGTAACATGTTTGTGTGTATGCCTGGGCTAGAACGGGTGACAACCGCAAACACATTGAGGAGCGCTGTGAGGTGTTTCCATGGCAACACAGACCCCACCATCTGCAGTGAAGAGACCCAGCCCCGTTAAATCCGCCGCAGTGCTGATTTCACACACATTAGAGTGTGTGTGTGTGTGTCAACATGGAGACTTTCCGGAAACACATACACGTGCACTTATTCCAGCCTTCAGTCAATATCTAACCCGGATAAGGCGAGGTGGAGACGTGGTGTAGTTAACCTCTGATGTCATTCAAAGGGCAAACAAAAACCCGTGACTATTTGCTGCCCTGTTACAGAGCAGCGCAATGGTCAACACACACACACACACACGCTAATTTATTGATTTTTCCACGTTAACGGCAGTTTGTTGTGCAACCAGCAATTAAAGACAGAAATGAAAAATATAACCAAAAGGCACAAAAAAAAGACAAGAAACACCAACCAAATCAAGATTAGAGTTTGATTAAACGGTGGACTGCAGTACAATTTTGAGGTACTTTTTGGTATTTTTGACTACTTTACCTCCAAATATTGCATTTTGAAGCTTCAAATTTTAAAATATCCTGCAGTTGCTGTCAGGTAAAAATCTTCTATTTCTAAAGTTTTTAGAGCTTAAAAACAGGACGACTTTCAGGCTTTATCAAGAGAATTCTAGGGAATTTACTGAACTTGTAACTAGGGTCAAAGCAGAAACAAACCAAACCTGGAGAAACTTTCAATATACTTTTATATATATATATCAAAGTAAATTTTGCTGCTCATGCCTAAATCCTAAATCTCTGCTCCATCTCTATATCGAGTCAGAAATACTGATATTTGGGCCTCTGGTGCATCGATATCTCACCACATTTGATGACAGTCTGACCAGAGTTTAATGAAAAAAATTGCTCTAGACCAAAGTTCTGGACTGATCAACTGTAATGATCAGCAATCATCATCATCATCATCATCATTGCTAGACGGAGCAAAAAACTGGGTGTTATTTGTGCTTCCATCAAATTGGGCTGAAAATCCAACTACACCGACAGATCAACGCTCAGGAAAACCAGAAATTACTCACTGAGCAGAGAAAGAGTTTGATCATGGTTTGATCAAACACGTTAGGCTAAAAATAGCCGTTACAGGGTAACAACTGTCCAAACAAGCTGCTAATGACTAACCAAAGAGGAAGTGAAACCTCGTTTGTTCAGCCAATGACAAGCCTCGTATCTCTCTACATGTTCGGTCTGTTCAAATGGAAATCTGATTCCATTGATACTAAGGATTTTGATACTAAGGAGTTTTTTGGTTAAAGGACCATACCATCCACTTTACATGTTTGAGCCTAATATATTCAGTTTTCATACATGTTACGTTACTGACAATCATTTCCCAAAGGATAAAACTGTATTTCAGCTTTCCTGATATTTTGCAAAATCTCTTAATCTTTCAAAATCAAATATTCAAGTGATACACCCACCTTAAAAATCCATGTTTCTCCTGCTAATAGTTACACAGCCTTATGAAGTCACGGTCCTTTAAATTTTTCCATAAACGCAGGTCTTCTTTTGGGACTATATTCCCCGGTGGAGGCATACATTCACTCCACGCTTTTTATTGAGCTTAAACACTAAAATTACATAACTTCTAAAAAAACCTGAATACACGTCTTGTTGGTGATGATGGATTACCTATCCCAAGAACGTTTACAGTATCAACAAGTTGATTTTAATAGCAGAATGAACTGAAACCAATGGAGGTCTGGAAGGTAGGAAAAACATTTTTAATTCACCGTTCCAGTAGTATGCTTTGGAAATGATTGTCAGTAACGTTACATGTATGAAAACTGAATATATTAGGCTCAAACATGCAAAATGGGTGGTATGGTCTTTTAAACCAGTTCTGGAATAAAGTTTTTTTAAAGGTGGAATATTCTTGAAAACTGATCTAAACGCAGGTTTTAAGCAAAGTGTAACAGTCATACCTGTATTCAGCCTCACATCAGACGGACCGGCATTTTTTGAGTTTCACCTCCGTCTTTCCACTAAAGAACCAGCGACTCCTCCTCCTCCTCCTCCTCCTCCTCCTCTACTGTNCTTTCCACTAAAGAACCAGCGACTCCTCCTCCTCCTCCTCCTCCTCCTCCTCTACTGTCCCACAACGCAAGTAAAGAGGATTTGTAAGAAGATTTACATGTGGAGAACAGACAGACGAACGCACACAAACCTAATCCCTACCTTCCTCCTCCTCTCCATAGAATATATATCCAGACAGTATGTTTCCATACAGACCATTAATACCTGAAAAAGGTGTCATAACTTCAGACACCCCAGGATTTAATTGCATAAAAATAATCAAATATTAAACCCTTTGCTTAGTAAAAACAAAAAAACAAAAAAAAAAAAAACCAACTAATATATCCTCACATAAGTGTTTTCATTACATTGATGATTATGGAAACATAAACAGAATATATTCTTTTCTTTCTGATTTGTCCTTTAATTTCTAAATTTTAATCTCACAATTCTGATTTTTAATCCCAAATTTGAGTATCTGGAAAAGTCAGATCTTTTTCTCAGAAGTGTGATTTTAATCTGTGACTGAAATCTCAATTCTGACTTCAAACCTGGAATCCTGATGCTAACCTTATTTTGAACTTTGACCTCAAATTTCTGACTATTTTCTATTTTTAACCATGGCCCTAATCCTCTTCCATACTTTGTCATGCATGTCTGCCATTACGGTAACACAGATTGGACGAGACAAACTGAAAAAAATAAAAATTTGCAAATTCTGATGAGCCTAAAAGTGTTTAAAAAAAAAAAAAAAAAAAAAAAAAAAGGCTTCAATAAAGGCTTTCTGGGACATTCCTACATTGTGGAAAATGTGCTGATGTTGCTGATTTACTGATCAATAACTGCATAGAGAGAGCAGCCTGAGCCAAGCGTCGATGAAGCTTGTTCGGAGCGCCGGACGTTTATTCCTAAACGGGACCCAGGCCGGTGGAGCCGACCACTACTCTACATAACTACAGCCCAGCACAAATAAGGAACATCTGCTTCAGCAAATAAAACAAATGATGAGATGGCTCAGCTGGTAGCCATGGAAACGGTGATGATGCAAGCAATTTAATTACGACTTAATTAAATTATGCTTGTAATTATTGGAACAATAATATCCAGGTCTGGGATGTGCTCAGACTGGGAACAGAAGGAAACTATTAATCCAGTAATTCCTCCACTTACTAAATGCAGATCAGTTATTTTTTATATATATATATATATAATAACACCAGGATTTTATGATTTTTGTTGTGATTGTTGCAGCCAAAAAATAATATACGTCTTTATACAGCATGAGTAAGAATTATTTCTAAAAGTTTCCATACAGAAAGCGTTATTTCAGGAGGTTAATGTGAAGGGTTTATGAGTTTTCCTGTAATACTTGGCAGCTGCTTTTCACTTGAGCGTTTTTTTTTTTTTTGCCCTGAATTTCACCTGTCAGGAAGCATTTCCTCCCAACAAACTCCACAAATCAAACAGTTATTACAGGTTAGACATGGCTCAGTGTCGCTACGTTAGAAATGCTGTGCTGAGATTTAAATTCGTGAAGCTTGTCTGGGTTCTACCGCGTTCCTGATGATGATAAAAAATAATGATAATTCAATCTTTTGTTAGATTTGAACTTTTTTTTTTTTTAATTAAACCTGGTGAATTGATTCCTTTGAAGTTTGTAAGACAACGTGCAGGATCTCTTAGTGGGATGAAAAAGTACAAAAACAGCTTTTCCTGATTTGTAGCAAAGGTGCAATATGTCAAATTTTTACCTCCTCATAGCACAGGAAAACAAAAGTATATCTGTCAGATCATTACCAATAAAAAGAAGGCCAGCAGCTTCAATCTGCCTCTTATCTGTTTTGGAAAAGAATAAAAACATAGCAAAAACCAGCACAAAGACACCAAAAATAGAACTGAATGGCTGTATTTCTTGCTTTTTGTTGGACCATACCTCAGCGGTTCACTCATTCCTTTAAAGTTCAAAGAAATCCACTCCACAGGCTTCAGATTCACTCAGCACTGGTCATCCATCGGTGTGAACGGCAAAGCGCAACCTGATTTCAGAAACTTTAAGAGAAGTAAAAACAGAATGTAGATAATCTGTCTGCAGAAATACTCAGCGTCCCCCTTTGAATAAGCTGATAAGCCAATTCTAATTAACGCGATACGAGCGCTAATCCCGTCAGCCCGTCATCAACTTCTGCAATAAACAAAAAGGAGCCAAAGCTGATGCTGCTACAGGAAAACACTGGAAGAGCTTTGATTACCTGTTACATAAGAAAAAGAAACCGATCGATCACACAATTAACGACAGATAAAGTGAAACACAGGCTTTTACTTCTGTTTCTAATCAGGTCTGTTATCTCTTGCAGGACCTCGCCCTTTCTGCTGTCCTCAGCTGTTAAATGAGTTTTGAACACGTCTCCGTTTGATGACATCAGATCTTATCTCTTTTTCCTGCTGCTGCTCTTTTGCCTGATGAGATTTTTTTTTTTATAAGCTGCTGAGGTTGATTTTACTTCGCTATCATCACAAAGTCCATCTGCTCCTCAAAATAAAGCTTAACTACCGGTATTTTCTCTGCTCCCCCAATGATAGAAGATTAAAAGACGACTCACAATTTAAAAAAAAGTGTTGAACAGGACAAACAACATGCAGATAATTTTAGAGTTAAAACAATTAGTTGATTATGTGATCGGTGGATTGACACAAAGTAATCAATGACAAAACTGATAATAAAACCAGTACGAACTCAGAGCGCGTACCTCCACCGAAGCCAACAAAATCTCCAATTAGCCTCAGCATTTATCATCTGAAAATTATCTGTATTTCTGTCAAAATAAGCAGATCTTTTTTGTTGTTAAAAGAGCCACCATGCTAAATTTAACTGAAATCAGCCTATCAGCATTGATTTTTATAGGCTAAAAACTTCTTCTGGATCCAGAATATGAACCGGATCTCCTCCAAAATTTAATAACTTCTTCCACTCGACATTATTTACCCATTCCCAAAATTTCATCCAAATTCCAAGAAATGACATCACACCCACTCTTCTATTTTTTCTGGGTGCTACAGTTTATCAAACGGCCTGCAAACATATTAGTTACCACTAGATTAGCGTAAACTTTTACATTTTTCAAAACAGATTGATGTTAATTCCAACATGTTAATACCAACATCTATTTCAACAAGTTATTGCAAGTAAAAAAATATAAAAAGTACATAAATGATCCTGATAAATGATCTGATACTATGATTAATATCAGGTAAATGTGACAATATAATGATAAGGACTTCATGTACTATGAGTATATGGCTACCATAATGGAGCTTTATTATGGATCATTATCTCATAAAGTTGCAGAAATAAACCAGATCAGGATTCTGGAAATGTTTACAGGCATTCATAATTAAATTTTAATCATCAATTGTTGGATGAAGATCATTTATAATTTCTGCTTATCGATTATTATTCCTGAATCTGTTCTGATTCTTGTCATATTATTCAAATACGAAAAAGAAACAAGCAATAACTTGTGTAAGTTTTCTTACTGTGTGCCTTTATCTGCTATTCACCATCATTTAGATGTTTGTGAACATACACGAAAAAGTACTGAATGAAAACATACAAAAGAGAATCTAAGTTTGCATGTTTAAAAGACCATACTGTCTATTTTGCATGTTTGAGCCTAATATATTCAATTTTCATACATGTTAAGTTGCTGACAATCATTTCCCAAAAGATAAAACCGTATTTCAGCTTTCCTGATATTTTGCTAAATCTCTTAATCTTTCAGAATCAAATATTCAAGCGATACAGACTGTATGATTAAAGGCCGATCACGCAGATGTGTCGCTAAAATGAAACATCTGTAAAACTGTCCAATGAAATGTGTTTGCCATTTACCTGCATTTTTTATAAAGCATATTGAATTTAAAGGTGGAATCAGTAATACCTGGGTATTGAAGGGTGGTATCAGGGTGGAATCAGTAATACCTGTTTTGGTTTTATTCCTGCACAGTGTTAATCAATGACTCACAACATCGCAGGACTTGTGTATTTGCTGGAAAACTCCTCAAAATCCCTGAACTACCCACCGGCTCTGTGTATTTACTGAGAATGCTCCATTCTCCCAGGTTTCATGAACTACCCACCAGCTCTGTGTATTTACTGGGAACACTGCACATTCCTCAGCCCTTCAACTGCCCTTCATGAAAGTTCAAATTTATATTTATTAGCCTATAACTATAAATATTTTTACAAGTCTAAACAGCATCAAAATTTAGTAGCAGCTGTTACTTTGTCACCGTATAAAAACAGATTTTTTTTTTTCCACCACACGCTGTCCTTTTTGTGTTACATTTGTATTTATTACGAGAATGAAACTGTTTCCGTCTCTGGATGCCACTTTCTTCATCTCAAAGTAAACACAGACTGACTGAATATTACTGAATTACACGACAAGCTAGAAGTCTGAGGCATCCCCAGATTTCTTAAAAACATCATCAATACACTGTTTTACAATTTATTGCACAGTAAATGACAAAAACACATAAAATAAAATGTAACTAATTAGTTTTGAAAAAGAATTAGTCAACAATTCTCACATTCTGTAGTCACTCTGGCTACAGAAATGATTTTTCATGAAGGCATCAGTCTGTATTAGTGCAGCACTCCTGTTGATGTGTTTTAACATTCTATTCCTGCTGTCTGCCTTCTCCCACATCATTTTGGATTAACGTGCTGCAGTCTGCTCATGCTGCTGCTCTGCATCTTCTCAACTTCATGCTGAGGACTGCAAACTGCAAATTTATAGTTTACGAGTATCACAGACAAACTTGAGGACTCCAAATTTATAGTTTTATCACAAACTATAAATTTGCAGTCTTCAATACGAAGTCGAGAAGATGCAGAGCAGCAGCAAGAGCAGACTGTGGCACGTTAATCCAAAATGATGTGGGAGAAGGCAGACAGCAGAAATAGAATGTTAAAACACATCAGCAGGAAGTTGCACTAATACAGACTGATGCCTTCATGAAAAATCATTTCTGTAGCCATAGCGGCTACAGAATGTGAGAAATGTTGACTAATTCTTTTTCAAAACTAATTACTTACATTAATTTTATATATTCTTATTTCCTGTGCAATAAATTGTAAAACAAACAGTGTATTGATGACTTTTTTTTTTAAATCTGGGGGTAGCCTCAAACTTGAGGCCTGTAGTGTACCTATAAAAATAAATGTGTGAGATAACGTGACAACAATCATGTCTTTTTTTTTTACCATGTAACTTAATTTGGGATCATTTTTTATAGACGCCGACGACACGAGTCAGACATCTAATAAAAAGCACTTTAGCGGTGGAACCTGAGGATTCAGTTAGTATCAATTGATGCTTTTTTTTTTTTTCATCCTGCTGAAAGTAATGTGGTTTCCACTCAGCGATGCATTTAGCAGCGTGATGAGGAGATTATCAGTCTTTTCTTTAAAACAAAGAGTGGGTTGTCTGACTGCAAGCCAAGAAAACGCACATAAGAACAAAAAGCCACAGCAAAAAGGGGTTAGGAGAGAAAAACAGTACTGAGGCTGGGGCGTGATGAGGAGAAAGGCCTGAGCTCCTAAATAAAACAACACACACATGCGCACACACACACACACAGATCAGGAATCTGCATACAGTAACAGAACCTTCAAGTTCTTATTTCAGCCGCAGAGGATTAGGAGTCTGCTTGACATTATTAAAATGTCTCTAAGCCCTTTGAACCTCTGACATGCAGATCATGTGATCGTGAGCTCAGCTGGATAAAACGAGCATGGTCAGCAGTTCCGCCACCGCTACAGATACCAGCACAGAAGGTGTCAAGTGATGTGGAGCTTTTGGATGTAAACACACACACACACACACACACACACACACACACACACACGGTTTTCACGCCATTTTCAGTGACACAGAGCATCATCTTCTGATAGTCAATAAGTAATGTGACGTCATGATTTTGACTTCTTACACACAAACAAAAACACACACACCAACGTAATAATCTCTAACTAGCTAAAAGTCATAAATATACCATCTGACAAAATCTCTGAATGCTTTAAAATTACATAAAAAATGCAGATCTGTGGTTTCGCATGTTTGAGCCCAATAAATATTGCCCACATACGTTATGTTACTACTAGCCGTTTTCTGAAAGTTTTCCTGTTATTTTGCTAAATCTCCAAATCTTTCAAAATCAAACGTTCAGGTGATGCAGCCACCTGAAAATCAGAGGCGTTCCATTTACTCCGTTATATTTACTTAAGTAACTTTTTAAACACAAAATTGTACTTTACTGAGTAGTTTTATTGCAGGATATTTTAAACTCATACTTGAGTATATTTATGAAGAAAAATATATACTTTTACTGCGTTACATTTGGTCGCACTCTTTGCGTTACTTTTGATTTGACCCGTTTGAATTTAGTGCACATTCAGTTTTTCGGCCTGCTTCAGCTCCGAAGTAGCCACACCCCCACCCTCCGTTTCCATGGTTTCACCCAGAGCAGAACAGTCATGACAGAATCAACAATGGGAGGTTTAGAAGAGGCACATCCCTGCCACACATTCAAACGCTGTTTTCTTTTCAGTCATACATATAAATCCTAAAAATATATTTGTTAAGTGTGATCTCTATAAAACTGCAAATGGAAAATGTATCCAGGCTGTATATTTCCTCTTTCATTGTACCTATTAATTTTGTTGTTAAAGCTTCATTTTTGTGTCACATTTGAGCCAGAAATATACCAGTAAATGGTTACCAGTCTACTTATAGTGCATATATAAAGACGGCTGGATCATTAACCTGACCTGGAAGTAAAAAGGAAAGACTCCAAAATCTCTCACTGTGTACACGTTAACTCTTGAGTTGTTTTTAGCATGTAAACTGAACTCCAGCAACAACAGCCTGATCTTCTCCGGCTCAAGTTTCAAACCCACAATTCTAGACGAGTTCGAGTTCCCCCAGGAGATCACGGCAGCACATGGCGGCTACATCACCGAGTCAAATGCTACGAGCTCCAAGGAGACGCCATGATGCTGTTAGAGACTCATCACAGGAGCTAGATTTTGGGAAATTTTGATTGGCCCACACAGGACCTAAGAAAGAGCTCAGATCCTTTTGGGTTCAGGAACAAAGACCTCCAGTGTCTAGTCTTGAGTGTACAAAGTCAGAAAAGGTTTATATCTCGCATGAAATAACTGCCAATTTCTCAAGGGAATATTTCTTCAACTATTTCTTAAAACCATCCTGGCACAAACCAGTTTTTTAAAGCGATAACCATTTAATTTGTACATTAAAATCTCTCTGCAGCTTTAAAGCAGAGCGACGTTGTCCTGAGGGTGATACTTTCCCTCACAGCCAACTTGTATTAACACAACAGTCCAGACTTTGCCGACGACTCTTCCCAACACCATCTGTTCACTGTGTAAACTCCGGTTAAGCTTCGCTGTTCCCCTGCTAATACCCAGAATCCTTTGCTGCAGCATCAACCATGCTCAGTGGCCATGCAGCTTTAACGGCTTCCTAGAAAGAAACGCAACCAACCGGTGCTGTTCATGATCAACAAGGAGCGCACGCTAATGCTAATCAATGCAATGATTTAAAGGACCATACCACCTATTTTGCATGTTTGAGCTTAATATATTCAATATATTTCATACATGTAATGTTACTGACAATCATTTCCCAAAGGATAAAACTGGAATGGTGAATTAAAAATGTTTTTCCTACCTTCCAGACCTCCATTGGTTTCAGTTCATTCTGCTATTAAAATCAACTTGTTGATACTGTAAATGTTCTTGGGATAGGTAATCCATCATCACCAACAAGACGTGTATTCAGGTTTTTTTAGAAGTTATGTAATTTTAGTGTTTAAGCTCAATAAAAAGCGTGGAGTGAATGTATGCCTCCACCGGGGAATATAGTCCCAAAAGAAGACCTGCGTTTATGGAAAAATTTAAAGGACCGTGACTTCATAAGGCTGTGTAACTATTAGCAGGAGAAACATGGATTTTTAAGGTGGGTGTATCACTTGAATATTTGATTTTGAAAAATTAAGAGATTTTGCAAAATATCAAGAAAGCTGAAATACGGTTTTATCCTTTGGGAAATGATTGTCAGTAACGTAACATGTATGAAGATTGAATATATTAGGCTCAAACATGTAAAATGGGTGGTATGGTCCTTTAAGACAAATCATTCACAATACTTGGGATCAATTCCACAATCACTTATAAGCAAGGCACAGAACATTTCAATCAACCCACTGTTGTTAGCTGTTGATTTCTGCTCGTGCTTGATTAAAAGATTATTTCTGTGTCTATGTAGAATCGTTGATGACATCAGAGAGACAAAGTGTCTAGAACTGCACAAAACACTTTTTTTTTTTTTTAAACATTAAGGTCATTTCCACACCAGAGGCCAAACTTAATTAGATTTCACAGAATGATACAACTCCAACATTTCTGACACAGAAAATTAATTAAAACTCGACCCACATTTCTGGCGATGTTATCGTTACTGAAAATAACAGATCGGCGGGGCTGGGAAACAACCAGAAATAGTCCTCTCAACCCCGGGATCGAGACCGGAACGATGTTTCCCACGAAGGACTGAGGTCCCAACAGAAAACAGCTGTGGCCTTTAATCTTTCTATCTGCCACAAACAGGAAGTAAGTCCAACAAGAAGTAAGCGTGTCTTCAGATGAGACAAATCCTTAAAATACACTTTAGTTACAAAACACTCAGTTCAAAGGTCATTTAAGTGTCAAGAATCAGCATAATTTTTTAAGAGCCTGATGACTCTTCACCTAGAAAAAGCAAACAAAACCACACCACAAGTGGTTCAGCTAAAAAGGATTAGAATTAACTGTAAAAATGTTGTTTAATTTATGAAATTAAAGGACCATTCTGGTAATTTTGCATTAAGCCCAATAATTACTACCCATATGCAAGTTACATGACTGACAACCATTTTTCAAAACATAAAACTATATTTGAGTTTTTGGGTTATTGAGTGTTCAAGCTCCTTCTGCTCCTCCTGAAAGTCCTAGTTTTGTTTGGGTCAAAGAATGGAGTTGCACTTTGTGAAACAGGTTAAAATTCTAATTTACTGTAAATAAAACTGAATATTTTTATCAGCAGGTGGACAGCAGAAATACCTTCCAAACTATCGTCAAATGACCTGTCAGCTTTATTTTTGAGCTAAACATCAGCGTATGTGTCTCAAATGTGACCGCTGATGCAGAATACTCATGCAAAACTAAAGAGTGCATGGAAAAAAAAAAGTGAATTTCGTGTCAATGCATTAAGATGAGGTTTCATCTCATCAGGGACCTGTGCTGCTCATAACACCAATTACAAGGAGAGATCACAGCAGGGAGGAACTAATGATCTCCCTATTAATAACCATTTACACCTTCTTCTCTGGAAAATACAGTCCTTTTTGTCATCTTTATCACGCTAAATATTAATAAACAAGATTCATGCTGTATTCAAATGATGGAAAGCTAAAAAAAAAAATTAAGCAAATAGCTACACGCCTTTTTACCCAGATGTGGAGAAGCAGGTGAGGCTGCTAAAAAATGACCGAAGAAACGATAAAAGAAAACAGGAAATGGTTTGTTTTTAACAGATATAACAAGACACCGAGCCAATGATAAAATAAAACCGGGGGAAGAGCTTCCTTAAACCCCGCTGGAACAACACGGATGCTGTGTTTATCATCCCTGGCAACCGGGCTCCATTCCGGTCCAGCCAAACAAAAGGGCCGCGGCAGCTCCGCACACCGAGCCGCCACAACTAACGGGAAACCCGGCGACAGCCTGTTCAAGCTGCCGCCTGCTCATGTTACCGGGATTATTTTTTATCATTTCATTCACCGAAAAGCGAATTTAACTCATTCTGGAATAAAACTCCCGGTCACTAAGCAGAACATACAGCTGTGGAGCTTACCTTTTCATTCCCAGAGAACACAATGTGCCAAATTTGATAGTTTAATATTTTAATGCCAAGAGGTTCTATGGCAAATACATATGTATATCTTGAACTCTTTTCTTATTTCTTGGAACTTTTCGGCAATTTCGGCGTGCAAATGATCCACAGTTGAGCAATTCTTTTCAATAAAACTTTGACTTTTACAACTACTTCGCGCTGCTTGTTGGCGACCGCCATGGTGTAACGCTAAGAAATTACAGAGTTGTGGTATTAAATCTTTAATTTATATAAATAAAAAATGTGCTCGGTTTCAATGGTGTATGCCGAATGTAAGAATGGATCCTGGCGTTTCGTAAAATTTCTTACATTTAATATAATTTTATGGATATTTGCAGACAAACACCTCGAGAAATTAATCGCCATTTTCCTAAGGAGTCTGGTGCGGAGGGTTTGTCCTACCAGGAAAAACGGTTTGCAGCCTGAGGGTCTATTTTTCCAAACAAATTCCATCTAAATTTGCTCTTCCAAATGGGATTTGCTGTAAACAAGTGGCTAAACCGTAACTAATAAACATTTACTACCTTTATGAACACATGTAAATGACAGGTAACGCAGCTCGACAGGTGGGAGATGATAAAATAACAGGATTTTTTTAAGTAATAAAAAGGCTTACCTGCAGGTGTTGGCTTCATAGATTAATCTCGTAACGTTAGCACAACATGGCAACGTTAATATCTACCTGGCTAGTGGGATCTGTAAGAAAATAAACACCGTTAATCCGAACAAATTCAGCTCTTCCCCGCCGGTTTTCCAGATTTAAAGCTCGTATAAAGTTTTTTCTTGGTAAATCCCCGCAGGTAGATGCTCCTCCGACCAAACTACACCTGCCTTTGAAAGCAGCAGCGGCAGCAAACCTGACAAAATGCGTTTGGTGTCTTCCCTCAGTTTAGTCTTGAAGGTGATCCAGCTGCTTCAGTGGACCCGCCCATTCGTGCAGGCGCGCTCCTAGAGATTTTTTGGGTGTTTCTGGGGGGGCCAATCAAAATCGGGGGGCAGCACACAAAGCCCACAGATCTAAGCTCATTGTTTAAATAACCATTGACCATTTTGATTTATTTTGGAAACATGTACTGTGTGTTTGGCTTCCTTCAGGGTAATAAAAATATGAGTTCACATGAATATCTAGTGAATCTGTTAATCATAATGGCTAAATTTCACAACCACAAACAAACTTTCTAATAGAAAACAAAAGATTTTGTGATATTTAAGAAGAAAGTCAACCTATACAGTATATATTAACTCTATTTTTCTGTAAACCCCATAGTGATTAAAACAACCTTATTTTGTTCCTTATTCGAAATCTTTATTTAATCATTACCCCCAGTGTAAAACCTTTTTGTTTACTTGTATATCTGTATAGCTATAGCTTTTTCTCTTTGTTGTTAAGTTGTACATACATCCTGTATTTTTTTGTGAACTGCATTCAGTAAAGTTAAAAAAAAATTACCTGCTTTAATGAGAGGAAAGTTTTCTCAGTTGGAGCTTATAGGTAATGAGGAGCACTATTTAGCATATGAAAACAAAGATTTTCAGCTGTAGGGGGCACTGTGCAAAGTCGGAAACTGATCTTTATGATGTTACAAGGGATTCTTTGGAGATGGCAAGCCTAAAAACTACCGAAAAATGAAAATTCCTGTCAGGAATTCTCTAGAACAGTCAGAAAACAAGACAAAATTAACTACTACACGACAATCAATAAAATGACTCGATGTAAGAAAATTAATTTACACTTGACTGTCTGGTTCATCTTTGATTCCGTCATCAGTTATTCTGTAAACATCAAACAAGCTTTGATGAAAAAAAACATAAAACAGGAGAGCTTCTTGAAACTAGTGAAAGTACAAAAAAGGTACAAAAAAGACGGTACTCTGGTAAAGGGCATGAATAAATCTAAAAAAAACATGAAGAAACCAAGGCACTCGTCAAAGCAGGAGGTTAAATCCTTCCAGTCTACACTCAGGGATCTAGAGTCTCAAGTTCATCCCTAAACAGTCATGGGAGGCGCTCTAGCGTCCTCTGATGGCAGCGTGAGTGTGATACATCCAAATGCTGTCGTTTGAATGTGGAACAAATCCTAACAAAAGTAAGAGGAAAATTAACCAAATTAATTAACCCTCTGAGGTCATTTTTGCTTTATCTTTATTTAATTTGGCTTTCATTTGTCACATTAAAGCTGCATTGAAAACCAAGTTCCTTTAAATTTTGACTTGTAAAACTTTGACATGACTGCCAAATCTGTAAACAATTATTGAGAACCAATAATTAAGTGTTAATTTTGCCTTTCAACAATTTCTACAAAGAACACACACCCCAAAAATATCTTTTAAACTGATGTTTGACTCAGCAATGCCATTAGTTACAAATACATTACACTAGAGGGCAGCATATGCCAAGTTTAGGTACGACAAAATGAACTGACAGCTAAATCCGTTATCAAACCAAATGAAAATTCAGTCTGTCATGTTTTGTACCATTTCTGATTTTATTTCATCAGTCATCATACATCTACTGTTTTTTTAAAACTTCATACAAATGCACATGTTGACAAATTAATCTACGGTCTCACACACACAGGCCGACCCTCATTCTGACTCATACCTGTACCATCTTCAGGCTCATCTCACTAAATCTGTCATCTGCCCTTTAAAAAAAAAAAAAAAAAANAAAAAAAAAAAAAAAAAGACCTTTTACATTTGAGAAATATAATCTGGAGCTAATCAGTGGCTTTATTTGATTGTAATGCTTTAAATATAAACTTAGTTTCATCTTCCGGTGACCACAGTTAATGACTTGTTCAACACAGATCTGCTGAGGTCACCAGGGTCAAATCAATAGTCTACTGAGATTTCTTGATTTCTGGGTCATCCTGCCTTAAAGGAATAATCCAATATTTTGGGAAATATGCTTGATTACTGTGTTGCTCAGAGTCAGATGGAACTGGGTCAAGCGTAGAGATCTAGGTCCAGGATTGAGCTCTGCCTCGGAGCCGTAGACTCCCAGGTCTTATTTTACCCAGAACATAAGTAACGTCTCTGAAAAAACAACTTAAATGTCTATCTGAAAGTTATTTTTAAGTTCTAAGCCGTCGGTAAATTCCATCTTTGTGAAACCAGCCTCTGGAAGCCTGAGAATCTTCATCATGTAAAGCTTCTTATATTAAAGAGATGGCAAAACCTTGTTTGTCTCATTTTAGGAAAACTATTTCTGGACCTGCTGCTTTGACATTTCAGAATAAAGAAAAGGAGGAAGAAAAGAAGTTTTTGTTGGATGACGTTAACTAAACTGTTCAAAGAATGAGGATATTGAGCTGGTCTGCTTCTCCCTCTAGAGGACAGGCTGCTACTTCAAAACTCTCCAAGAAAAACCCTTGGCTAACAGTTTCCAGGAATTCCTTGAAATCCTGTTCTTTCTGGTCTAAGGAACAGTTTTGTACCTGGATCCCAAAAGTAATTTACAAGTGTTACCTTCCAGAAACAACTTTCAGCTTTCAAACTAAACTCGCTTGTCCCCAAATCAAACACTAACAAACTGTTAACTTAAGGCAGGAAGTGGTGGCCTGAGGGCATCAAACACACACATGGTCATACACACTTCAAAGCACATTATTTTTTATACTGATTTATACATATTTTTTTTAAATCAAAACCATTTGGAAACCTACAGTAGTGCAAGATTAACTGCGAATGAAGTTTGTGAGTGATTCAACTTGAGGCGTTAGCTTTCTAGACTCCATCTGAGTTCGTCAGACAGCACTTTGCCGTCTGCATCAACGCTCGCGATGCTCTCCGTTTCGGTTCAATGGTCTTTGAAGAAGAGTCCCAGCCTCTTTAGAATTAAAAAGCACTGCGCAAAATCAATCTTCCTGTACGGCTCTGTCCAGGAACGCCTGCTAACATGACAAAACATCTGATCGTAACCCTTGATTTGATGTTTGGCTGTAAAAAGGGGAGTGCTATCCAAAGTGGTAAAAGGTATTTGAAGCTTTCAAGCACAGACCTTTATCAGTTTGGTTTTTTTTTATCCTTTCAAAGTCACATCTGACCTGTATCTTTAATGAGAAACTGTCAGACTGTCGTTCCCCTGCAGCTCAAATAACACCTGAGATTTGAACTGTAAATTATACTCAAAAGAAAAAAACAAACAAGCTCTAATTTGGATTTGTGAGGTATTGGACAGTTCAGATCGAAACCTTCAAGGGCGTGTAGAAAAAACAGAATAAGATTAAAGGTAAAGTTCCCCAATTCCAGTTCAACTTCATCAGGATTCAGTTTAGGTTCCTCATACTGGTAAGAAAATCAGCTTTGTCGGGCAGACACGAAGGGCTGAAGAGAATTCAAACAAACCGAGAAAATAAGACAAGACAAACATGTAAAGGCTCAGTCCTCAGTGAAAAAGTGTCTGTTGGTGTTTCGTCTCCTTTTCATGACATTCAGTAACACGCAGCTCTTCCAAAGTCAGAGTTCAGCTCTGCTAGATTTATGGCCGGTACAAAAGGATTCTCATTAGAGCACTAGTACGGTTTAAGCTGCATTTCAGGGAGGCCCAGAGTACTCACCCCAACCAGGTGTGAGATTTCTAAAAAAAAATAAAAAAATAAAAATGTACATTCTACAAAACTAAACGCTTTCAGGACACCTCAATGATCTCCATGCTTCTGGAAAAGCTGGACTGACTCCCCATTTTCCCAATTTCCTCCCGGGATCGGCTCTCTGCCATGCCGTCTCCGAACTCCATCTGGCAGCTGCGGCGTTTCAGTTGCTTCTCAAAGGTGCTCTCTTCGTGCCAGCTCCGCCGCGAGTCTCCTCGGTCGCCACTCCTCTGCCGGCCGCGGCGTCGTACCGACTCCAAACCGTGACTGCAGCTGTAGGCTGTGAACCCGCCGCCGCTCAGGATGGCAGACGTGGAGTAGAAGCGGGTGGACTCGGAGGAAAGGTACCAACCGCCGGCCAGGGAGGAGGTGGAGACGGTGACGGGACTGAGCAGGATGTCTGAGTGCCAGCCTTTCAGGGCGCCGCTGGCACCAGGCTTGGCCAGGTGCTGCTGACTGCGGGACAAACCAAACAAAAAACTAGCAGCGTGTGCGTTCTCCTCCATGCTGCCGCTCCGGTGTAGCTGATGTGAGCAATGCGGCGTCGCCGGTGGAGGTTTGGCTGTGCTGGAGGCTGCCGGTGCCACAGCTTCTGGTCCATCTACTTGCTCCTTGTCAGGACTTTGTTCTGGAGTGGACTGCTCCGAAACTTCCTCCACCGGGGAGAACTGGCAGGGTTTGCTGGCCTGGTCTTTAAAAGTGGGAGGTTTGAAGTACTCGGTGCCATCCCCAGATCCGGCGTGAGAGACAAACACTCGGTGAGTGGAGTTACCGCTCGACTCGCCGTATGATTTGATGTCCAGCGAAAACGAACGCTTCAGCCTGGCGTTATCCTCCGCCCCCTCTGCGAGCTGCAAGCCACTGAGAGCCTGAGCTAGCAGCCGGTCCTCAGCGCCATCAGCTAAAACGCACGGCAGGGTGAGGGGCTCCAGCAGAGCCAGACTGGAGCCAAACGGAGGCTCCTGCACAGCTGCAGGCTCCTGAACGCAGTCCTCTGGCTGAACAGGAACCTCAGCGCTCTCCTCCGAACGATGGAGGGACTTGAGCTTTGACTCAGTACCGTGGGGACTTTTTATCTTTTTCTCAAAGTCCAGAAGCTGGCCCAGAAAGTTAAAGTTTGGGGAGATGGTCGGCCTCTTCTCCTTCACAAATCTGGACGTAGAGAAGAAAAAAAAAGACACAAAGACAAAGAATGTAGAATATGAGCTACATTCTCTGGCCATCATTAATGGATGTCATCATGATCATTTGTAATTAACGACGACACACGGGACAGTTTAATTAGAGGTCAAACAAGGAAGTGGGCTCATTAGGACAGACATTCTTATTGTTACAACCTATGGAGAGAGGAATGTGCATGATCAAACATCCACACAACGGGAACGCGGCTGCAGAAATAACCTCCATTCAGTCAAAGTACCAATAAATCTCACCTGTATGCCTCGTCCAATGACATGTCCATCCTCTTCATGATGTAAGCGATGGCGATGGTGGCCGAGCGGGAGATGCCGGCGAGACAGTGGACCAGGACCCGAGCGTTCGAGGCTTTTGCCTTTTCTGAAACGCAGTAAAAACTCTCCTGAGAACAGCCTGACAATTCCAATTTTACAACAAGTTTAAAAATATTCCATTAAAAAAATAAAAACCCTGCATTTAAAATTTAGCTCACATATTAACAGTAAAATGTACATAATCATCAAAATTAAAAGTGTTCATGATCCTTTTTAAATAAGAAAGTTACTGAAGTATTTAACATGTATATTCATAGATTAATGTAGTGGATTAAAAAGTATATTTGCCAAGTCTCACAAAAGTTTCTCAAAACAGAAAAACTACCTCAAGCCTGTACTTAGTGAGTACTTGAGTAAATATTCTTATTAACTTCCTGCCTCTAAAGATAAACAGATGAAGAGGCTTTACATAACCGAGAACTAAGCAGCATTTTTCAAAGCCATAAGACCATAACTAATCAGAACGCTTTGTTTCTGACTGCAGAGCTCATGGATTTGCCTGCTGACCTATGAACTCGACAGATTTGTCCAACCAGGGAAGGATCTTCTCACAAAAGCTGTCGTTGACAGGAACACGAAGGAAGTAGGACTCTGGGATGAAGTCGGGTTTGGGACAGGTGTTACTGGCGTTTAGGACGTACGCAATGTCGTTCTGCTGCATCAGATCCTGAAGAGGAGAGAGAAAAGTCGCATCGTTCACACATTAATACTGACATCAGAGAAAAAGGCATCTTCTTTTACTTATTCTTTATTTGATAAAGGCAGAAATTTCCAAGGTTTACGTACTTTTAATGCTTTTAAGTAAAACTGTTCATGCTGTTCATGAATTTTGCCTGTAACCCCGCCGGACCAAATTTTACACGTGGATTACTTCCTGTGGTGCTAAGCTAAGCCATTTCTGATTAGCTTTATGTCTTATATTTATGTGTCGCAAAGCTGCCGGTAATTACATACAGTTAAACCGGGAGCTAATGTCGCTCAGGCAGGTTTAAACTTTACCGTGTAGACAACTAAACGTGGACAGAAACCTCTCACAGCATCGTGGAGGTCCAGCAGAAAACTGGCTGCAGGTTTAACAATCTGGCTCAAAAAAAGAGGGAAACTTCAAAAACGCAGTTGTCGTGTGACGGTGAACTGCTGGTCACTTCAGGAGTTTTATGACTGAAATTGTGTGTGTGAGATGAGATAAAATTAGCAATCTGTGTGCATTAAAACATGCAGTGAAACCGGCTGATGTGATATCTGCGTAAAGTGAAAAGCACCTTATTGAGAACGTCTCTCTGGCAGCCCAGGTACAGGTGAGGCAGGATGCGGGTCGGCCCGATGTTGGCGACGGGCAGGCAGGGCTGAGAGATGCAGGAGGGAACCAGCGTGGATTTCCCCTCACATAAGCCGGGGAAGAGGTGGGAGAACTCAGCGAAACCACCTGATCAATCAAACACACACACATTCATCACTCGATGCTAAACTTTCACATCACAGACAGTCTGGGATGATCGCTTCACTCTCCACTCCTCTTCCTCTCTTGCTTCATCTTTTTTTTTGTTGCATAAATCTTTGCTTTGGGCAAAATGAGACGTATTATTTGAGTTGATTGTCCTCTCTGTTTTTTTTTTTTTTTNTTTTTTTTTTTTTTTTTGACACTTCAAAAAAATAGAAAAGCTTTGAAAAAGTGCCAGCAGTTGGATGATGTCAGCGCACATGAACCAGCACTGCTGATCCATAAGTTTTTAGCAAATTAGCAGCTTTGCAAACAAATTATGTCACAATAACTTAGAATGCCATTACTGAGCACATTCATGCTCCCAGAGGATGAAACCGTTTGATTTTAATGATCCCAAATCTTTTCCTATTGCACTTTTCTTTCCTCCACTGCTGGTAAGGATCTAAGAATAAAAAATCATCAGTTGTTTGTTCTGTCCAACATGTTTTGTGTTGTGGGGTGTAATGTGCTTCAAATGCTCTATGCTTGTTGCTTAGCAACAAGACTTGGAATTGATGCTCTGCATGGCTTCAGCTCTGCAGCCCAAAACTGGCATGATGAAAGATGTTTCTTCTACTGAGAAAATTTCAATGTTATCTTAAAGGACCATACCATCCATTTTGCATGTTTGAACCTAATATAATAAATTTTCATACATGTAATGTTACTGACAATCATTTCCCAAAGCATACTACTGGAACGGTGAATTAAAAATGTTTTTCCTACNTCATTTCCCAAAGCATACTACTGGAACGGTGAATTAAAAATGTTTTTCCTACCTTTCAGACCTCCATTGATTTCAGTTCATTCTGCTATTAAAATCAACTTGCTGATACTTGAAACGTTCTTGGGATAGGTAATCCATCATCACCAACAAGACGTGTATTCAGGTTTTTTTTGAAGTTATGTAATTTTAGCGTTTAAGCTCAATAAAAAGCGTGGAGTGAATGTATGCCTCCACCGGGGAATATAGTCCCAAAAGAAGACCTGCGTTTATGGAAAAATTTAAAGGACCGTGACTTCATAAGGCTGTGTAACTATTAGCAGGAGAAACATGGATTTTTAAGGTGGGTGTATCACTTGAATATTTGATTTTGAAAGATTAAGAGATTTTGCAAAATATCAGGAAAGCTGAAATACGGTTTTATCCTTTGGGAAATGATTGTCAGTAACGTAACATGTATGAAAATTGTATATATTAGGCTCAAACATGCAAAATGGCTGGTATGGTCCTTTAACATCTGAAACCAATAGAAATATTCTACAGTAAATCTCCTTTTTTTTCTTAAAATACACTTTCAGGCAGAAGTGCAGAAAGACGCTTTCTGCAGGTAATATATTTTAGAAAAGAAAAAAACCTCTATTAAACCACTCTTAAAAGGAAATACATTTAAATTTGTGCAAATGATTTAGTGAGTAGATGATGAAACAAAAATATGGTGAACAAAAAAATGGCAGCCATGTTCATTAAAAGCATTCATGAGGGAATAATTGTACAGTAAAGAAAAAAGCAGCGGTGCATTGCTGATTGAAGCTTACGTTTCGCTATTCAAGCTGTCAAACTGCTTGATAGATGAACGTGCCGAGTTTCAGTCCAGCGACATTTGATGGTTTTGTTTATTAGTTTGACCAACAGGCCGATGGCAGACATCCTCCATTTTTCCACTGAGGGTTAAGTTATGTAACTATGATGTAATGCTGGACTCCACCCTCGCGCGTAAAACCCAAAACCTTCTGGGATTCCCAAAATCTCAACTCTTTTATGCTCGCTCAGTCAAAGGTTTGTTACACAATAGGATTTTGTATCTGCTGCATTTGAAAGAGGAACCTGTGTTTTCCTCACAAATAATCAAGTTATTGACAGGAGAGGAAGGTATAAAGGGAAGTTCATAGAAAAAAAGAGGATCACAATAATCTCTGAGTTTTGTATTTACACGGAAAGGTATGACGGGTCAGGTGATGAAAGAAGATTAAGGAATTAAGGAAGCCGCTGAATAGAAGCTCAGATAAGAGCTGATAAGAGGACAAGAAAGGGAATAAAAAGGTAAATGGGACAATATTCCCTGTACGTTCACGCCCAGAAGCCTGATGTTAAACAACGTGCTGTGTTCAGTCTGTCTCCCTGGTAACAGAAAGTGGGTGTGACTGAGTTGGGACTCACCTGAGAGGAGGTGGACAGACGGGAAGCTCCTCTCCAGCTTGGTCAGCAGGACCCTGAGAAAAGCCTCGGAGCTGAGAGCCGCTGGGTCTGATGAGCTCTGGTCGTACACCACCACCTCCTGATCGCCCTGCAAATCCAACTGCAACAAAACACACATGGAAGGAGCCTCATGAGGGTGCAGAAAATTAAATCAATATGTACACACCATGAAAATAATGGTCACTTCAGGCTCCTCTGGAGGTACGAATAAATGAATTATTTCTATTGTTGACCTTGGTGTCTTAAAGGACCATAATCAATGATTTTGCATGTGTAAGCCCAATAAATACAACCCATATTTTAGTTTTTATGTTATTTTGCGAAACCCCTAATCTATCAAAATCAAACCTACAAACCTTAAAATTCAGTGTTTCACCTGTTAACACATAGAAAGCATGGCGTTTTTAATTTCTCTGTAAAATCCGCCATCTCCTGGGACTATATTTTCCCTGGTGGAGATGTACATTTTCTTTTTTGCAGCTCTGTGCTGGATTGGTTAAATTAAGCAACTTTGACAAAAAAAAAAAAAGGCCAACATTTAGTTCTCTGTGATGGATTTCTTATCTCAAGCATGTTTCAAGTCTTTACAAGTTGATTTTTAATCGAGTTCTGGAATGAACTGAAACCAATGGCTGCCTGGACGGTAGGAAAAACAATTCTAATATTTACCGCTACAGTAGTAGTAGTATACTTTAGGAAATGGTTAGCAAACATGCAAAATCACCGTATGCTCCTTTAAAGTTTGGACCGGCCCTACCAAAAGTCTCATACCTCATGTGCGTAGGCCAAATTCAAATATGTTATGTGTTGATGTAAACATGCTACAGAAGTAAAGGACCAATCAAAAATTAAGCTTTCAATGTTTCAACCAATAAGATGACATGGCAATTTTAAAAGACAACTTGATTGGCTGGAAGATCTCATCACATTCCCATCGCAATACTACAGCAGCAGGAGTTTTGTTATGCGGTTTGTCACCTGGTGTGGTAAAAATGTGACTTCCTGCATCCCGTGGTATTTCCATCCTCACATCTGTTTCCTGCTTTAATTCATCCTTCCCACTGATTCATTCATCACAACAGCATCCGAATAGTTTACATTAAAAAAAAAAAACATCTTAAAGGACCATACCACCCATTTTGCATGTTTGAGCCTAATATATTAAATTTTCATACATGTAAAAAACCTGAATATACGTCTTGTTGGTGATGATGGATTACCTATCCCAAGAACGTTTCAAGTATCAACAAGTTGATTTTAATAGCAGAATGAAATGAAACCAATGGAGGTCTGGAAGGTAGGAAAAACATTTTTAATTCACCGTTCCAGTAGTATGCTTTGGGAAATGATTGTCAGTAACGTTACATGTATGAAAATTGAACATATTAGGCTCAAACATGCAAAATGGCCGGTATGGTCCTTTAAACAGGAAAAAGAACTTACAAGTCTGGTTCATGAACTCCTCTGAAAACTATGAATTAAAATTATAAATTAATTCTGGAACAGAAAAGCAGACAGCCAAAGTCTGTGATGACTAAAATATATTTTAGTTCTTCTTCCTCTAAAAGCCTGGTAGCAGATTATGCATATTCATATATTCATTTATAAATATACTGCAAATTTGACAAACCCCAATAAATACAAGCTTTACGGACAACTTTGACAACTTTCACCGTATCTTTAACTAGTTCTGTCTGTTATATAAAAAAAAAAAAAAAAAAAAAAAAAAAGGGGCCTGTGGGTTCCAAACAACATGAGTTTGTAAAGATGGAGGCAGAATCGGGCGCGTTAGCTTTGGCTTTAGCTTTTGGCTGCAGCTCATTGATCCGTCAGCGTGAACCTGTCTTGGAGCGGCTCCTCATTAAGAAGGTCCTGTAGCATCAGTCGGGGGTCTCTGGCATCGACACACTCCCACTTTCAGCCGAACACAGAGGCAAAAAACCCCACTGTGGCTTGGCTGCGCGACAAGTTCTAGTCACTTGAGGAAACCAGGCTTTCTCTACTTCATTGCACACAGAATTAATTACAGCTCGCAATCATACGGAAAATGTTGCCTCAGTTATAAAACGAGCGGGCGAGATTCCTTAAAGCTGTTATTCCAATTTAACACCAGACCACAAAAAGGGAGGACTTGGCTCAGCAGCCTGCAAAACGACTTTGTTAAATATACACTTCTCTCGCTGGACGCCCACGTTCACCGAGACCAAGGAGCACGGGAACAGGGTAAGTTTGGGCTACGGAAAACTAAATTTAAGAGTTTAAAGATGCTTTTCAGCGCTACGTGAAATTAATTTTGCTATTTGTCAAATGAAAGACTAATTGATTGATTGACAATCAATCATGGGAGGAAGGTCAAACAGATTCCCAACAGAGCTGCAGTGTCGGATTCGTGAAACAGATTCCCCACGTTCTTGTCGTCTTTCTTCTCTCATTTTCCGCATCTGCAGATTTTAAACAAAACAAAAAAAAAAAAAANAAAAAAAAAAAAACAACAATCTGCCTGGGTCTTTACCTTCTTTTTGGCAGAGTGCTGGAGCAGCTCGTAGATCTGGACCTTGTCCTGCTGCAGCCTCCTCTTCATCAGCTTGGAGCAGTTGACGTTGACAGCCTCCAGGATGTGCGAGGTGTTGTAGTCCACGAAGGGCCTGCTGTCAATAAGCAGCACCCGGTCCAGCCCCCCCTCCA
>VXCM01002482.1:0-12500 GCA_014773175.1 Lucifuga dentata
AAGCACCTGTAATTTCATTATATGTTACGTATAATGACAATAAAGCTATTCTATTCTATTCTACATATTTCCTCTTTACTTCTACAGAGTTTTGCCGTTAGCTTCTTCTTTTGGGGGAAATCTGAAGTTTGTATCTGCGGCCGCCCTGACTCATCAGCTGTTTGACCTCATCTGGAGTATAGTTTGGCGTGTTCGCTGAGCTCAGACGGGCTCTCGACATGAGCTCGTCTGTAATGACAGATGCCGTGTGACTGCGACAGTAACCGAGTTGTTACTCAGCCACCGACCTGCATTCCACTCAAACAGGTTTCTGATACAGGAGCTGCACAGGCTCCATATATTTACACTTTGGCGGACGCTGGTGACAGAATTTCCAGGAAAGATTGCAGGTTTGCCAACGCCAACGCTTCTCACAGGCAGAAATAATCTCATTGGTTCAGGT
This sequence comes from Lucifuga dentata, assembly GCA_014773175.1. Classification (NCBI taxonomy): domain Eukaryota; kingdom Metazoa; phylum Chordata; class Actinopteri; order Ophidiiformes; family Bythitidae; genus Lucifuga; species Lucifuga dentata. The sequence goes on from VXCM01002482.1 coordinate 443, forward strand.
AAACATCAGTGGGCGAGGCCAGGTAAACACTGGTCTTCTTGGTAACAACAGAGTGAAAGAGATAAGGAAGAAGCTTGTATTATAAATCAACAAATTATGTGACAAATGAAGAAATATAAAGTTATCTAATTTATTTTATTGTTATTTTATAAGTTATTTTCACTCTTTGCCCAAATACTCCAGTACGGAATCAACATCGCTTCCATGTTGTTTGGTGCATCTTTCTTCCAAACTCTGGACTGATGGTTCACACATTGATATCAACACATAGATCCACGAAATGCATGACTTATATTTAAAGGACCATACCAGTGATTCTGCATGTTAGTCGAATGTAGAATGCATGGTCATTTTTAATTTCTCAGTAAAAGCTGTCTTCTCCTGGGACTATATTCCCTGACAGAGAAATACATTTTCTTCCCTGTAGCTCTGTGTTGAATCGGTTAAATTAAAACTTTGACAAAAAATGTAACTGACGTTTTGTTTGCTGTGATGCATTAATTATCTCAGGCGTGTTTCAAGTCTCTACAAGTTGATTTTAATAACAAATGGAATCAACTGAAACCAATGGAAATCTGGAAGGTAGGAAAAAACAATTCTAAGATCTACCCCTCCACTAGCATGTTTTGGAAAATCATTAGCAGTAATGTAGCATGTATGGGGGGTGTATTTATTGGGCTCAAACATTCAGAATCACTGGTATGCTCCTTTAAACACAGCTCTGACATTGCACTGAACTTACTGAACTCACAGGGAAAACAGCCTCTGGAAAACCTTTTTTCCGGCCCAAATGGCCTGAACGCGTAAACACCTCAAGTTCCCTTTTCCACCTGCTGACCTGCTTCAAACCATCTGACATCTGTGAAAGAATCTGCCTGAATTCTGCCATTTTAGACCAAAACCACAGCAGTCTGGGAAATAAAAACATCCATACACGCACATCTCCGACACCTGATATCCCTCCACCAGGCACCACAACTGTCAGCTAACAAAGACAGAACAGTTTGATATATGATGGGAAGGATGAGTTGGTCATCTGAGATCATCTCATTTCACTGGAGTAGATTTACGAATACAACCCATAATGACATCATGCATCAAAAATATCCCAATATTTTACTGAATTTTGATATGAAGCCAATATATAGGACGGTTTTTTTTTTGTTTTGTTTTGTATGTTTTACTCCGTCTTCTATTGGTTTTACCGAATAAGACTGAACTCAACGAGTGAGATTATTGCTGCTTCAAAGAAATAATCGTATAAACTAACAGGAAGTTCATTTTGCAGTCAGTAGACACAGTAAAATATTGTTCCGTTTGTCCCTGAGGCTCCGTAGCATAAAGCACAGTCTCACTAACTTTAAACAGTCGCTTCACAAAGAAGACAGGGCGTGCTTCTGTTGGACTTCTGTGTGAGGAAGAATGCGTTGAAGAAGCTTTTGCTTTCACTTAAATAGAGTAGGTTTGAGGGAAACATTACAAAGGGTTTATTGAACGACTTAATGAAAAGAGACGCAGTACTTTTGAACTGTCTATTAGTTGAGAAGCGCACAGGAACTACCGTTTCCTTGAAAATAAAAACGGGGGGGAAAAAAGCATCAGCAATCAGCGCAAAGACAACTTTTCATCTCAGACACTAACAGCCTCACAGCAGCATTCCACTTTATCTTTGTTTCCTAAAGAGCCATTTTTGATATCATATATTCATAAAGGAAACCTTCAATTTTACAAAAAAAAAAAAAANAAAAAAAAAAAAACAAACAAAAATCCATTTACTCCACATTAAAGGACCAAACGTATTGCATGTTTGAGCTCAATAAATATTGCCCACATTCATGTTATATTACTCCAAACATTTTAGCTTTTACTTATGTTATTTTAGAATTGTTTTTCCTACTCTCCAGACTGCCACTGGTTTTAGTTCATATAAAAAGTAACTCGTAGAGACCTGAAACGTGTTTGAAACAGGAAATCCATCACAGTGAACAAAACGTCATTATTATTTTTTCATCGAAGTTACTGAATTCAAGCGATCCAACACGAAGCTGCACTGATAAAAACATATTCCTCCTCCAGGGAATATAGTTCCTGGAGAAAACTGCTTTTACAGAGAGATGAAAACGCTTGTGCCTTCTACATTTATACGTGCTATCAGGCAAAACATTAAATTTGAAGGTAGGTGTATCACCTCAATATTTGACTTTGAAAGATTTGGGGATATGACAAAATAACAGAAAAACTAAAATACAGTTTTATATTCTGTATTGTGTTTTTGTTGCTGGTAAGGTAACGTGTGTGTGCAGGTAGTATTTTGTGCACTCAAACATGCAAAATGACAGTATGGTCCTTTAATGCAAACCTGTACTTAGTACTGGTGATTGCAGCAACAATGACAGTTATGTTGGCATAGCCTTGAAATCGCTGGTTGACTGAGGCTTCAGTTTAGCCAAAACATCAAACAACCCGAGTCTAAACAGAGCTGAGTGTCTGGAGCTGCAATGATTTTATGGCTTCATAGCTCAAGGTGCAGCAGAGGCTATTCTAATCCATTAACCGACAGCACGGGCAATTACTTTCCCATCATGTTCAGCAAAGCTATGAAGCAGATGGTCAATGAGAAAGTCATTTTTTTCTGTATGTATGGCTGTGTAGGAGGAAGGTAGGTGCTCTGTTTTAATGAGCCTTGGACCCAAAACGAGAAAACTAGATTCTACTTTGTACTTTTCAGATCCGGCCAGTACTGCTGCTACAGTCTGAAGAAGAAGAAGGTACTCAGAGAGTGCATACCTCCACCAAGGCCAACAAATCCCNCCCCCGACAACTTTTGTCAAACAAAAAGAAGAAAAAAAAGAGCCGGCATGCGAAATTTCACTGAAATCGGCCCATCTGTACTGATTTTATATGTGAAAAACGTCTTCTGGATCCTGGATTGTCTCCAAAATTTAAAGGACCATGCAGGCGATTTTGCCATAAAACATCCTGACTCCCTAAATATTGCTAAATTTCTCCTACACAACACTCAGCACCTCCTTTTTTTGTACAACCCACATCTCAGTTCTCCACTAGCTCAGATTCTCATTATCTTCCTTGTGACTTTTATGGATTTAATGAGAGAAATCAATAAGATTCTGCCTCATCAGTGCTGGCACTTCACTAAAAAATGAAGAGACCCTCTGTAGTTTGTACATCTGTTTAAAAATGAACCCTGGCAGCAGTCAGGCCGGAGTCTGGAATTCATTATTCCAGCCGTGTCGCTTTGCTCAACAGGATCAGCCCACTGCTGAGGCTCCAGATGTCCTGAGTATTGATTAGTCCCAACACATTCCGCTGCTTTCTATTTGCAAAGACAGTCACGCCAGACTCCATTTAAAAAGGTGAAAATAAAACATCATCTGACCCATCAACGCTCGCCAAAGCATCTTTAACCAATGTTCAAGTTTATTTTTTAACTCCAGTACAAGTACAACACACCAAGCAGCAAGTTTTATAGCAAAATAGCATTTCAGCTTTAAAGGACCATACCAGTGGTTTTGCATGTCCAATAAATACTTACTATTTTACTGACATTAACCAAAAAATACAACTGGAGCATTAAATATTAGAATCGTTTTTCCTACCTTCCAGATTGCCACTGGTTTAAGTTCTTTCCAATATGCTATCAAAATCAACTTGCAGAGACTTGAAACATACTTGAGATAATAATCATCACAGTGAACAACATGTCTATTAATTAATATTTCATGGCTGAGAAAATGTTTGTTTCAGCCAGGAAATATAGTCCCAGGAGAAGACCGATTTTATAAAGAAATTAAAAACGACCTAGATTCTGATGTACATGTTACCAGGCAAAACATTGCATTTTAAGGGGTATGCATTATCTGAACATTTGATTATGAAATACCAGGGAATATAGCAAAATAACATGGTTTTAGAAATGGTTGGCACTATCGTAACTTGTATGCGGGTAGTATTTTTTTCGGGTTCAAACATTCAAAACCACTGATATGGTCCTTTAAGAACGTCGCGCCCTCTTAACCAATTCTACAGTATTCTTCCACCAACTTTAAGGCAGCTTGACGGGTTAATTAGCGGCATTACGCCATCCAAAAGTTGAATCTTTCTTACAATAACATGCCAATTTGTGGGAATTCTGTACGCCGAATTACCATTAAGTCACATCCGTTTGTAAACAATTCTTAATTCCTGTTGTAGTAAAGGTTTTATTTGCGGATAATTAAGAAATGATTAAATTCCCAGATTTTTAGGTGGAGTCTGGTGTGACGTTGTCTAAACCTACCAAAGCAAAAAATCACGAGTCTTGCTTACAGATCTAACAAATCCCATTTAAGCTTTTCCTGTTTATAAGAAGCTTTAGGTGGAAAGTGAAGGAATAAAGTTTTTGCGTGTTTTTGTGTGAAACTAAACACAAAACAGCAAAAATCTTCCACGCAGATGCTGAGGGAAACAGACGGTGTTTACCTTTGGATTTGCCGCTTGGATCCTCTGACTGTACGGCGTACTTTCTTTAGATATTCCCCAAAATGTAAGAAAAGAAAAACTCTTCCTCTTTGTCACCAGTCCGTCAAAAAAGTTCCCAAATCTACATCCTGGTGATGAAAATCTTCTTTACGCGAAGCAAACCGGGTGGAAACAGACGTCTGCTTCAAGCCGCCGTGGAAGTTTGATCCCACAGAATTCCCACGACGAACAAGTAGACAAGCTGCTTTCTCCGGCTTTTTTCCACGCCCACGAACCCGCTTACATGCCCTGCTCAGGTGGAAGTTATGACACACGCACATGCACGCGCGCGCACACACGCATACCCAGGTTAATGGCAGGAGTGCGTGTTTTCTGTTTCCACGACCGAACACGGCTGATCGGTCACATTCGCTCCCGTCGTATGCCTGGAGTTCCGCTNGTTTCCACGACCGAACACGGCTGATCGGTCACATTCGCTCCCGTCGTATGCCTGGAGTTGCGCTGTAAACGGCGAGATACGCAACAAAACTGGTGTGTGTTGGGATAGGGAGTAGTCTTCATCTTCTCCTCCTCCTCCTCCCCATCCATCTCCTCCCCATCCATCTCCTCCCCCTTCTCCTCCTCCTCCTCCCACTGTTAAACCCACCGCTGCGTGGAGGTTTGCACTGAGGAGTCGAGTTAGCCACAGTTAGCTGTAGTGACACCGGAAACGCGGCGACTTTTGGAAATTAAGGTTCTCATCTATTTAAAGGACACCACGCAAGAATAATTTAATCATACATGGCAGATGGCTCATCACAATCTTATCAAAATCTAATTTAAAGGACCAAACTGGTAGTTTTGCATGTTTGAGCCTGCATACATCTTACATTACAGACAACAATTTTCCAAACCATACTACTGGAGCAGTATGGAATTATTTTTCCTACCTTCCAGACTGTCATTGGTTTCAGTTCATTCTTGTACACTATAAAAAAAAAATGACCACGAACACGATGTCTATTTAAGTTTTTGTTGAAGTAACTTTATTTAGCTGATCCATTACAGAGCTGCACAGAAAAAAAGAAAATGTCTTCACCAAGGAATATAGTCTCAGGAGAAGACGGCTTTTACCGATATGGTCCTTTATATTGGACTTTGATTAGCTAGGAATAGCCAATGTGCCACATGTTTAAATTAGAGTTGATGTGTGGTAACCTTTAAAAACCTTAGTGTCCACAGAGACTGCATTTTACATTTACCAATTCCTGGATTAATATGGTATTAATTTTCTCTTCTGTGCACATACCCCTCAGAGCAAAGAGGTTTTATTTTGAAGGTTGTAAACAGAGAAGTACAGTTTAATTATGTCTGACTTGACGCTGGTGTTTTAACTTAAGGCCACAGAGAAAACCCAACTTCTCCCTCAAAAACCAAGAAAATAACATCACATGGTGTTCGCTTTTTTCAATAAGAGACTGATGACCTCACACAATATTCATTTCATACAACAAATCAATATTTCATGCAGAAAATCAAATAGAGCAAACAGAAGACTGTCCATGACTCAGACAGAGATCTAGTTTAATTTACATGTACATCAATTACATTTGATTTACAAAGAAATCTACATGGGATTATTTCCATTTTTATTTGTCTAATCTATGGGTAGATATACTTATTTTATTGTATTTTCATTTATTACATTTTTTTAAAAGATATTTTAAACTGAAGCAATCTAAATTAATCTCCAGAAGGGTCTGGGAGAGCGGTCGCTCTGTCAAGTCCGGTTAAGCGTGGAGTCGCCCCCGCTGCTAATTCGAGGGCTTGGTGGGGCACAATGGAGGCTTTGTTGTTGGAGAATTTGTCTGAGAAGTAATCCTTGACACTGGGTCATTCAGAGACGAACCTTTTGTTTCATAAGTCTCCTGAATGTTACAGTCGGCATCAGAGCATTACAACAACTTTAGGACCGCAGGTCGCCTGGAATGGCAAGAACAGTTGTTTTGTTGTGGAGTTGGGTGTAGATGGGTCAAGGGTCATGAGCAGGGAATGAATTTGAAATCTATATACACGAACACAATTTTGTGTGAATCCAAGAAAATACTACCTCCATACATGTTACATTGCTGACAGCCATTTTCCAAAACATAAAACCATATTTTACTTTTTCTGTTATTTTGCTAAATCCTCTCTTTCAAAAATCAAATATTCAGGTGAAACACCACCTTAAATTTCAGTGTTTCACCTGCTAACATGATAATTACACACGATTGTAGAAGGCACGGTCATTTTAATTTCTCAGGAAAAGCCCTCTTCTCCTGGGACTATATTTCCTGGCGGAGGCATACATTTATTCCCAGTAGCTCCATGTTGATCTGGTTAAACTAAGTTTTGCTGTGATGGATTATTTATCTCAAGCGTGTTTCAAGTCTCTATAAATTGATTTTTATAGCGTACTTGAAGGAGCTGAAACAGTCTGGAAGGTAGGAACAACAATTCTAACATTTACCACTCCATTAAAAATGGTTGGTTATGTAACGTAAGCTGGCACACTGTCTGCCTTTTGGAAATAAATGCTGCTAACTGCTCCATCACTGCATCACATGGTATGCAACACCATGTGAACATGAGATGACGCGTGTGGAGGATTTTCTCTTCCTGTCAGGGTTTGACGCCACCGTGTGTTCAGCATGTTTCAGGCGTGTGCTGATGGACTGACTAACGACATAAATTACTGGCTGATTAGTGACAGGTTACTTCTTATCTGCTTATCTATCTGCATCTATCAGTGATCTGACTGGTTCATTGATGACTCTGTGTGTGTGTGTGTGTGTGTGTGTGTGTGTGTGTCTGACTTGCTAAGCATGTAAACTCCTGGCTGCCTGATGCTGTTTTTCGCTTACAGGGTTGATTGGTTGACTAAGTGAACCGTTGAATACGGCATTGGAATGAGGGGCTGTGTGTGTGTATGTGTGTACGTATGTGTATGTATGCGTGTGTGTGTGTGCGCACTTGCTTAACAAACAACGCACATCTAAATAAGCACACGGTCGCTTGTTCTTTGATGTGTGTCACAGACGCCCTGAGGACTGACCCTAAACAGTATTTAGACTTGGATCATCACACACACACCCACACCTACTACAGGATTTTGTTTCATACTTAGTTTGTTTTCATGTTTTGTCTCCATATGCAGCATTAAGCCCATTTGCCCTTGCTCAAAGCCTGACGATGACCCACAACCTTTGACCTTTAGTGTCTGTTGACCTTTCCACATGCCAGCGTGTCACGCCAGCCATCCATGGGTAATACATTCCTGCTAACTGCCCATCTCGTCTCTTTATCCCTACTGTTATCTTTGCGGGAGCGGTGGATATGAAATAACAGGATCAGGCTTTTGTTTGCTCTCGTCTCGAGTCGCCATGTTTTGTTTTACAAAATAAGGTCAAACAAGGTCACGGAAGCTGCAGAGTTAATTGTTTTTAAAAACGGGCTGGAAAATCTTAATAACTTGACAAAACAAATTGCATAAACATTTCACAAGCTGAAACTCAGCGACAGCGATAAACACAAAGCAGACACTGAAAAATTACCATCAGCCTGAACTTTGACCTCAGAAACAGATTCTCAACAAAAAAATGCATAATTACATCTTTTCCACCGACGTTCAATGACATTAAATTCATCTGGGTGATTTATAGAGCTTCAGTTTAAAGCTGCAATGTCATGAGTTTCTATCTATCTATCCATCTATCTATCTATCTATCCATCTATCTCTATCTATCTATCTATCTAACTTTCTCTTCTAAAGGGAATGTCTGGTATCTTTGTAAGCTGAAAGAGGAGCTCAAACATCTCATTATTAGGTTGCCTACAGGTGCGTGCGTGTGTGTGTGTGTGTGTGTGTGTGTGTCAAAGCGATGTCAGACGTGAATGATTTATGANGTGCGTGTGTGTGTGTGTGTGTGTGTGTGTGTCAAAGCGATGTCAGACGTGAATGATTTATGAGTATGTAAATGAGATTGTTGAATTTTGAAGGACACCGAAGAGCACGACTGGGGAGACACACACACACACACACACACACACACACACACACACACACACACACACACACCATATTCTCCTCTGTCTGTCAAATCAGTCTATCACTTTGTTTGTCTTGCATTTCATACGTGAAATGCAAGACACCTAATCATCACCTGCATTTTCAGGCTTGTTGTTCTCATTAAAATAAGCAGTGTTGAACTGAAGCCGCACTAAAGCGCCGACTTTTAAAATAAAATAAATAAATAAATCCTGAAAACGCTAAAGAAGCCGATCACTGATTGAGTTTTAATTTACCACTACATCAAATTAATGAAACGTGACTGGCAAAAGAAAGAGAGGAAACATTATATCGTCGAATATGCTGCAACTTTTTAATGATCAAAAATATAAACATGAACATATAAAAGTATATTTTCTGTTATATGTGTTTCGTGTTACTCATGCGCCGCAGACTATTTTTGGGCTTCTGTGAAACTGGGATAAAATCCTTCCAGCATTGTAGGCAGAAGTGTGTCAAATTGGAAGGAGATTTTGTGAAAGAATTGAGTTAAATCTTTCAATGGTAGGCTCATAACTTATCAGTCAACCCTCATCAAAGTGTAGTTGTAGATATATTTTCTGTATTGTGGTAATGAGATATAGTTTCGTGATAGTCAGGAATGGATTCGTTAGGATGACATGAAAGGCAACGACAATATATTTAAAGGAGCATGCCAGTGATTTTTCATGTTTAAGCCAAATAAGAGATATCAGCATACACGTTACATTTCTGAAAACCATTTTACAAAACATGCTACTGAAAACGTTAAATTTTAAGGCCAGTGTATTACCTGAACATTTAATAACACAAAAACTAAGATACAGTAGCAGGCTTTTGGAAAATGCTTGTCAGTAACTTAATGTGTATGTGGGTTGTATTTATTGGGCTCAAATGTGCAAAGTCACCGGTATGGTCCTTGAAGACGTTTGCTGGCACTTGCTAAGCATATTTTGTCAGAAAAAGCTGTTTATTTCCCCAGTCTTATCTTATTTTAAGTATATTTACCCTCCTTCGTAGCAGTGTGCAGTTGGTTTGTTTGTTTTTTGCACTCCATTACTTCTTCACATTGCTGCGTTGTGGAGGCATTTTTTGGTGCTATCTGTGAAAAGTTGGCAATCCTGCACCGGTGTTTTTGTGAAGCTGCGTTTTTTTCGTGCATGCTAAATTATCAGAGGAGCAGTTTTCAATTTATCTGCTCGGTAGGAGCAGTTTTGAAGAAGCATCACTTTCTGGGATGGAAAAAGCCGGTTTAGTGTGGGTGTTTCAATTTTATTTGGATTACATGGACACAGCAAAACCTCCGACTAATGAATTGCTTTTTTTATGTGTGTGTGTGTGTGTGCGTGTGGTAGCAGCTCTTGAAGGCTCGATGAGTCACTGCAATTTCACAAAAAGTAAAAAGAAAAAAAAAAAAAAAANAAAAAAAAAAAAAAAAGAACTTCCATCATATCAGAGATGGATGACAGGAAGTGCCTGACTTTTTAAGGCTGAGAATCTCCACAGTATATATATATATATATATATACACACACATTATTATGTTTTTTATTTTTTTCTGATGCAACCTGGTAGCTAGAGAGAGAAAATGAAAAGAAGGTTCAACATCAGGCAGCGAGACGTAAATTGAAAAGTGTGTGTGAGTAGGACAATGTGAAGATGGTGATGCATTCAGGGTGTTATTTAAAAAGCCATTCGCTCCTTCCTGGTGTGTAATGAAGCCATTTTTCTGCAGTACACTCAGTCCCACACTTCATTTCTCAATGAGTAAGAGCCATTCTCTCATCAGCCCCGTTAATGAAGCCTTTGAAGAGACCGAATAACAGTTTTGTATTTTTGAGAAAGGAGGGAAGCAATGATCTGACACGCAAGCTACTGACAAAAAACCTTCAGTGAAAAATTTACAATCCCATATCGAGGAGTATTTATGTTTAAAATTATACATATAGTGGGTTTTTATACTTTAAATGACCCTTCTGGTGGTTTTGCATGTTTGAGCCCAATATACAAAACCATTTCAAAAAGCATACTGCTGGAGCGGTAGATTTTAGAATTGTTTTTCCTACCTTGTGGACTGCTATTGGTTTCAGTTCATTCCAATAAGATATTAAAATGAACTTGTAGAGGCTTGAAACGTGCTGAGATCAATAATCCATCACAGCAAACATGGTTATTTAATCGATCGAAAAAAGGCAGAGAAGAAAGGATGAAGATACAAAAAGAAAGAAAGTCTACAACCTGACAATAGCCAAACTTGTGTCACATGCAAAATATGAATCTGCAAAATAAATGTACTTTTCACTTCCTACATCTGCTGATAACTTTGTTAAATTTGCTTTAATTCTATATTTTTTAACTCCTTTTACTTCAAAGTTGACAGAAAATCAACAGTTTACTTACATTTACACTAAACTGGATATTTAAATTTTACAAAATCCTTGTTACTTTTGCCTTAAACTCTCTAAATTCAAACTAAATATTTTAGCCAAGTAATGATAAAAGTTCAGTATGTGACAACACTGCCCCTATGTGTTCGCAATGAAGAGCTGCAGCTTTAAGTCGCTCAAACTAAATACTAATTCATTTCTCTCTGCTTTCCTTTCCACTCACTTTTTCCTCATCTTTTAAGGTAACATCAGTAGAAAGCAGCAAAAAGCTAAAATAATAATAATAATAATAATAATAATACTAATAATAATAATAACAGACAGAGGGCATGCAGGCTCTTTTCTCTGGCTTATATACCTAAATATCTCACAGAATACTCCAAAACATTTAAAGACACATTACAGCACAAACACAATGACCTGTTTACACTCAGCGTGCACAGCGGCGTAGCAGGAAAGAGCAGAAGTGGATCTAAGTGTTTTTTCTTTTTTTTTTTTGNTTTTTTTTTTTTTTGCACATCGAAGCTTTGCAGAAGTTTCAGAATATACCCCAAAAATAACAACAATCATGATTAAAAACTAGATGTCCAGAGATCAATGTAATAAATAAATAAATAACTGAAGTCTTTATGAGTCAATATGCACCAGGTAGCATGTTAATAATGGCTATTTTAACACCATAATTAAGAATTCTTCCCTGACTTCTGAGCAACGGTTTTTTTGTTCCAATTAGCCCTAAATATAATTTTTTTCCTTTTAATATCCTCTGTGACAGATAAGAGCAAACAAATTCATTTACAAAACAGCCATCAAAATAATATAAAGAAATGATTTTAATCATTTTGATGGCCATGTTGTGAGTGAGAGTTTTAAATTCTTTCATCTATAAAAACGCCTAATTAAACTGATTAAAGATTAAAGGAGATTAATTAAAGGATATTAAACTCTCCTTTTTGAAGGCAAAGTGTACTGAAACGGTGGATGACAAATTTTTCTCAGCATGGCTCCAAAAAGTCATTTTCACATCCACAGGAAACACCAAGAACATTCAATTATTCTCTGAAAGTCACTTTTCTTTCCACTGTAATTGAGATGAGCCTAGCAGAAAGGACTCCTAAAAGGG